>JAPWLS010000017.1:0-134042 GCA_028551675.1 Tineola bisselliella | reverse complement strand
TTCGCATAAGTACCTACGTCACCAGTCACCACTCACTACACAACACCACAGATGGCATTCCCTTATGCCGGACGTTAATATTTTGCCTGCTTTTATCGCATAGTATAGGAGATCGAATCGGCTAATATAGTTTAATATTCCAAAACGAATCCCATTCATATCAAATATATTCTAATCAAATTCATATATATTATGTGTCTTTAGAAATTGAAATCAGTATTAATGCTACAAGAAAAAATATACATAAAAAGACGTTTGAAAATCATTACTTTAGTTATTAAGCCATTAAATTAAAATATGCAAAATATTATAATTTCATTGTAATCCATTTTCTATCAAAACACCTGTATATAAGACCTTTTTTTAATTATTAAATTTTGGCTTTCAGCTCTCTGTCTAATATTGTATTATTATAATTTAACAACGTACGATAATCGCAATTATACTACAAAATAATGTTAAATTCATGCATTACTAAAACAGTTTCACATTTACAGTCTTAAATAAACATCTTAATAAAGCTGTTACTAGAATAATGTTATATCAAACTACTAACTAAACACGAAACTGAATATTAAAATAACATAAGCCCGCATTATTATCAATCTTCACACATTAGTTGTCGCGCAATGAGACGTAAAGCTTTCCATTCTACGCAGCCACAGCCAATGCATTTCCGAACGCATCGCCGTTCAATATCCTCGAGAATTGTAGAATAGAGCCTCCTCTTCCCGCCACCCTTCTACCCATTCCACTCGTCATTCCTAGTTCAGTAGGTATTTAGGCGCTTCTAAGGAAGAGGAATCCAATGTCTAGACGTAGATGTAAAGAGACTTTGTTTCAAATGCCTTTTGCGGCATTCTTAGTCGTAAAATCGATTAAAGAAGTAATGACAAAGTGAATACGATTTTATTTATTGCAACATTGTAGTATTGAAACAACATTGTAGGAAATATAAAGATAATAATTCCTATTAAATATTTTTTTATGAATGATATGATGAAGAGTGGTCAAATATGATCAAAGAGTGGTAGGCAGACTGATGATGGCATTAGCCCAGTATGCCGTCCTGAGGAAGTACCACCACTTTCAAGCGGAACACCCGGAAGATCAGCTTGGAAGTAGCCGGGATAACGAGAGGAGTGTGCCCTATTAATTTGGACAGAGCACATTCGTCTCCTCAAGCCGGCATAGTGGAGTCGACTGTTGCACGCGAACATCAGTCTGTGGTAACAGAAGTCTATGCTCATGAACTGCACTCTAGCTTAACAATAAAATGAAATACGTTCTTCTATTATATGCCTACTCACCCAATAATAATTTATCACATTAACAAGTATAAGAAAATGATATTAAAAAATATGACAAAATTTATTTATTTCAGGTATATAAAACATATATAATCTGATATAATTTTAAATTTTAATAGTCACCTTAATATTCATTATGCCATTAATAAGTAATGTAGAATGCAAAAGTAAATGTACATGCCCAATTTAAGTTGATCCATTGTCTCTTTAATGAAAAAAATTTTAGCCCTCGAATCTCGATTCCTTTACCTAAAGCCGCGTCTCCTGCTCCTGTGTCTTCCAAACATTAGACAAAAACATCGAAACATTGGGGCGTGGCCGTACACATTTTTGTATTCATACACAATGTTTTTTGTTTTCCGTGGTCGACGGAAAGCAAAAACATTGTGTAGGCCACGCCCCAATGTTTCGATGTTTTTGTCTAATGTTTGGAAGACACAGGAGCAGGAGACGCGGCTTAAGGTAGTAGTCTGGTAACTTATGCCTATTTTCATGACTTTTTTGGAGGGTGGTTTTTTATAGGAAAATGAAAATGAATTATCTTGAATATTTAGAGTGTTTTTATTTACATATTGAAAATATAAAAAAAAATTTATTTGAAAAAATTTAATAGTTTATAACTATTATTATTGTCACTCGAAGTTGGAACCTCAACAAAAATGCACATGGGTGGCCCGGGTGATTTTGGCTCTTGATGTCATCTGAAATCAAATATTCTTGATTATTCTTAATCTATAGACATCTCATTCTGGTCGGATCTACCGAAGTTAAATTTCAAGCGTAAATCACAAAATGGCGGACTTTGAAAAAAAAAGTCCTTTTATTTTAGCAAAGAAAGGGTTGTAAAATAAAAAGTTAGGGGTGGAAAAAATTCTCTTTAGTACCGACGAGAACTATACGTGTGTAGAACAGCCTGTTAAAATTTGAAAGCAATCGGTTCAGTAGAAAAAAAGTTAGGACCCGGGCCGACCAGAAAAACAATGTTTTGAGAAAAACGCGTTTAAAGTTCAACAACAAATTTTCCTAAGTAAACTTATACTTACGTCAATCGTCGATGCCTGGAGCGTATAATATGCCTTCATCCTCTTCATAGGCATCATTCTCTGCAACTTATATATATATATATATATAATAGAATAACAGAGTCAACCCAGGTATAAAAATGCGCGCAAACAAAAGAAGGGTCCAAGCGGTTGGTCAACTTGAAAGGTTGGACTCCGAGGCGCTCTAGGAAACTCGTTATAATTCCCGAAATATTTCGAATTTCTGTCTGAAATTTTCACAGTATATTCTAAAGACATTGCACTTTCAAATTAAGCAAAAAAAAAATTTTCGATTTTTTGAACTCAAGTTACCAGACTACCACCTTAAAAGTGGTATGATAGCAATGTTTTTGGCTAATATTAGCCATAGACTGCATAGACAATATCATTGTTTCTATGTCATGTGTCAAATGTCAATGCTGGTTTTAACATTTAGGTTATTTGGGGTTGTTTTGCAAATTGTGTGAAGCGGGAACACGAACGTTATTAAATATAAATGGAAAAGAGTGATTCAGTAAAGCGCCCACAATTCGGGAATCGATTCTTAGAAAACGCTGAAGAAGTGTTCAAACACAATGCGTGGTAGGATATTTAATTTTTTGAAACGATATAAAAATACCGCGATTCAAAATGATTCTGATCTGGAATTAACTAGACATAGAAAGAAACCTCAGGGAGGGTCTCGTTTCTTAATTGATAAGAGCAAAGTTTTTGTTTTTAATGCATGGTACGATTTTGTGCGAATTGAATGTAAGTATTTGCGTGTCACATATACGTGTTACATTTCGTAATTTCAGGGATAATGTGCAATGGGACTCTGAACAAGAAGAAGCTGCAAAGATTAAAGTACAACAAAACTCTAACATGTTACTGAGTGAGGAGGTAGTTCAAAGTTTAGAAGAAAATGCTGATAAACATTGGGATTCTTTTTATGATATTCATCAAAATAGGTATTACCTATATTTTATAATTGTGTATGAGTTGAGTTAAACAACCAAAGGCTTATTTGTGTTTTAAATATATAATTGCAGATTTTTCAAGGACCGCCACTGGTTATTTACTGAGTTCCCCGAACTAGCACCAAATGACTCCAAAGCCCCGATTAGAGTTTACCCTGAAGATTCAACACTGAATGAAGTTGCTGCAGTTCCAAGCTTGAATAAAGACGAAGAGAAAAGAACAATATTTGAAATTGGTTGTGGAGTTGGCAATACTATTTTTCCTATACTACAATACAGCCAAGATCCTAATTTATTTATTTATGGATGTGATTTTTCTTCAAAAGCAATAGAAATCATCAAAGAAAACTCATTATATGATACTGAAAGATGTAATGTATTTGTTTTGGATGCTACAATGGAAAACTGGGAGGTGCCTTTTAAAGAGAGTAGTCTGGACATTATTGTACTTATTTTCGTTTTGTGTGCAATTGACCCTTCAAAGTGAGTCCATATTTTTAATTCAAGATATATTTCAGGTTATTTGTATCTATTAAAATTTCATAATTTTACGGGGCTTATTATTGCATACAAAAAAGCTTAACAGTCATCTCGGGCAGTGATCATGTTGGTTGCAATATCCTAGCATAAATAATGATGCAATTTGTTTATAACAGAAGTATGTTACGAACAGTAGTGTTATCTTAGGTTATTTGGTAAAAAAAAAATAATAGTGAGTATATGTGATGAGCTGCGAAAAGTCTGTACTAATCAATATAAATAAATAGTAGTTCTGGAATCAGTAAATGCCCTCAACTATTTTATTTATAGCTAAAATTTATGCTTTTGTTATATTAGAAAATTTAAATAACTACAATTTCAAATATTTAGAACAATAGGCACAAATGATACGGAATTAAAATAAGCTATCTAATGATTATGGGATGGTGACAAGATTCTAATTAAATGAAACATGAACCTTTTGTTGCTGATCTCAATTCAGTAACAATATAATTAAGAGCAATATATTTGATAAAACTGCTTTGTTTATGGCAAAACACTATACTGAGCTTGAGTATAACAATTAGATAACATAATAAAAATAATATTATTTGTTTTGAATTTCAGAATGCAAGCTGTAGTCAATCACATGTACAAATATCTAAAACCAGGTGGTTTAGTTGTATTCCGAGATTATGGAAGATATGACCTGGCACAACTTAGGTTTAAGAATGGTAGTTGTATATCAAATAATTTTTATATGAGAGGTGACAAAACTAGAGTTTACTTCTTCACACAAGAAGAAATAAGAAATATGTTTGAATTGGCTGGATTTTTAGAAGAGCAGAATTTAATTGATCGTAGATTGCAAGTCAATCGTGGTAAAATGTTAACAATGTATAGAGTATGGATACAAGCTAAATATAGAAAACCTTTATTATATATTTGACTTTTTAATATGATAATTTGAAAATTTCCTGTAGATCAATAATATGAAACCTATGTTAAAGTTTTCACCCATACATACTTATAAATTGCCATAGTGTTAACCTGTGATTAGCAGTTTTAGAGTTAGGTTGTTATCTGGTGGTGCACATTTGTCTTGTAAAAGGTTGTTGGATGTAGATCGTATTCTATTTTAACATCATGTTTCTAATCCAACTATATAAACTAACTGAATAATTGTTTAAACATTTAATATTATTTAAGATTTTTAAATCTGTAGCTGTAAGGTGTGACAAAAGTATTTGTTACTTTTGTAACTACTTTAATGGGTGGTCCTTCCCAAGACACTTCAAAATTGTCAACAATCTTTGATATTAACATTTCAATCTCAAGTTCAGCTATTCGGCGTCCGATACATGTGCGTACGCCAAATCCAAACGGTTGGGTTACAAGAGGATTGGTGTTCCCATAATATAAGGGGTCAGATTTCTCTGCTGTCCATCTTTCAGGTATAAAGTTGAATGGTTGTGGATAATGCTTTTCTGATTTTGAAAGAACTTCATTTGGTGAAACCACGTCGACCTATTGGAATTGAACATTTTAGTATTTATTTTTTCATTGTGGAATTATACACCAATTTAAAATGAGATATACTTACGCCTTTTGGTATCAAATACCCGTCAACAATATGCTCTTTGGTTGTTCTTCTCAAATTGCCAGGCACAACAGGCCAAATTCTCAAAGCTTCTTTAATGCAAGCTCTTAAATATGATCTTCTAGTATCATTGGATCGTATTTCTTCTCGAAGCTTGTTCTGCCTTTCAGAATCGTTGGCTAAGTGATAGAGTACTCCCATTATTGAGAAAGCTACCTGAAAATTCATTGTATTTAATGTTGATTTTCAAGATATTGAAAAACCTAAGTTGCCTGTCAATATTTTTGGGGAAATTCTAAAATACCTAGAAGTTATCAATTGTTAATCCAAATTTTTACTAGTTCGAACACGTTTAAAGAATGAATGTCAGTAATGTAAAGTACCGTATCAATTCCAGCAAAAAGCATTTCATTAGCCATCATAACAGCAACTTTTTCGTCAACTTCCAGCAATCGTTCAATAACACTCTTATTTTCTTCTAAAATAACGTTCTTACGTTCTCCAATGTTCTTCTTAGCTTCTTTAATGAATTTTTCACTTATACTAGAATTTAACATCGGGTCAATTATAGTGACTTTTTAAAGTTATTTAATGTGCATTATACCTATACTTACTCCCATTGTGAATCAAAAGCCTTTACAATTTTATTAAAGTTTGGTGTAGAGAATAGTTTCCAAAACGCTATGGGATAAAACTCTAATTTAAAACTAAGATTTAAAATATCAAGTGCTGCTTTGATCAATTGACGTGCTGGGTGGTGTTCTGGGAGATCGTCTTCTAGACATCCGATTCGTGTGCCCAAACCCACCACTCCAATAGACTCGAGAGCGAATTTTGTCATTTCAAGATGGAAATTTTTATTAATGTAATCATGGTCGTCTTTGAACTTCTTTAATCTGCAAAAATAGTGATACGTATTTGTCTATTTAGTTCTTGAGTGCATATTTCTTAGTAATAGTTCTGCAAACCTCCCAATCATGTCATCCGAGACTTCTGATATTGTTGGAGTGTACAATTTGACAAGTTTTGGCATTAATAAAGCTGGATTCACCTTCGATCTAAATTCCCGCCACTGTGGTCCTTCCCTTAAAAAGAGCAAATCTAAATTAACTGAAAATACCTTTTGAAGCTGCTCATTTCGACCTAAAAATACTTACGCCGTGGTCAATCCATAAACTCCGTCATATGTAGATTTTCTCATAACAGTCCTGTAGTATGTCATTGTTTGAAAACCAGGTCTTGAAGGTATGTGATCTTCTGATCTGAACACCTATAACATAATTTTAAAGGGAATATTTAAGATCACCTGTCGCATGTATTGTGCCAGTAGGCCTACTTTTGTAGAAACTTCCCTTTACAGAAACATGTAGTAAATATTCGATGTTTCGCTTATCAGCTAATCGTATATTATCTTCAGGTGTTCAATTTCTGCATTTTCATGGTGATGTAAAATTATAATACTCACCTTGTCATAATGATCTGGATTAAACATCACAACTACAGTACTCCTTGGTAATATATCAAGTCTAATGATATCACCAAAATGACTTTCCAACGTTTGGAGTAACTCGAACGTACTTCTTTTGAAACCAATTTTTCCTAGAAATAGATGCTTTCGTTACATTGAGAGGAATTCTGTAAAATATTTTGGGTTATGCACATACCTATGACGGGAATAAAGTGGTGCAACACTCCGATGAGCGGTAGGCGTTGCAAACCGGGCATGTCATTTAAGGTTTTTAAATTTGATGTAGCTGTAGTCGTTTGCCATCTTTGTTGGCTAAAATTTAATAATATGTGAAGCAACTGAATGAATGTATGATTCTATACAAATTACTCTAAGAGTAGTTGAGCTGAAGATGACATATAAACCTGACTGAGCACAAGATTTGAGCCTAGTAGGCCTATTGATTTTTGAGTGGAAGGTAGTTAAAGGTTTTAGTATCATATCCCCATCTCTAATGATATCGTGGTTTTAATTATTTTTACTTCATAATTTAATGTTGAAAACCGAGTTGAGAATTTCTGAATTGTATTAAACAACTCTATCTATCTACAATCTTTGTCTTGATTAATACTATATTTGATGCACCAGCCACATTTTTTAATTTTTTTTTCCTTCAAGCCTGTTCGTAATTATTAAAATATTTAACATAATAAATTAGACTTGCATTGTTTTTAATTATTTTTTCTTTATTTAAATTATATTTACCTTAAAAAGGGCTTCATTTGCGTTATTCGATTCTGAGCAAATTTTATTACTTTAGTCATCGCGAACACTAATTATCTATTTTTGATTTGAAAAAACGCGTCCACCACTCTACAAATGCTCTCATACACTAACTAAAAAAAAATAGCGGTATAAATAAATATGACCTTCAAAGCTTAAATAATACCAAGCCCGCTCGGTCTCACTTTTATTGATTACGTCAGTGCTGCTGATATCTCGTAGTATAACACGTTGTAAAGAAACATATATTTTCCTTGTAGAGATATTTTGATTATGATTTAAATTTGAACATTATATAAATAATAAATCTTGATCCAAACTGCATACTATTGCGTTTATTTTAATATGATTTTATTTTTAAATTTATTTACAATATTATTTAACTTAAGCTTAGCCTATTACAATATAAACACTATAATAGGTTCTTATATAATATTATTATATTTAAGATCGTCACATTGGATCCCCACTTTACTATATTCTATATATATGCTATCTAATTTTTTAGTTCTGAACGTTAGGTGCTGATATTTATATCCATATTCAAAATTGTTGTTGTTATTTTTTAAAATATGTCTGCCCACCATGAATCGCGTTTTTGTTATCATTAAATACAACTAGATATTATATCTGAATCACTCGACAAACACGTTGAAGATTGCATACATAATTGTGTAGATAAATATGTAAAAATAAAAGAATAATAAAAATATTATTCTTTTATTATTTAGTATATAATTTAATCTTTCTTAACATCGTTTAGAATGAAATTGTATGGTCCAATAACGTAGCTTAATGGATTTGATTTTCTTTCTGGTGGTGGTCCAAACCATTCGACATCGAAGTTTTCGATAAATCGCGATAAAAACGTTTCTATTTCAAGCTCGGCTATCCTTCGTCCAATACACATTCGTACCCCGAAACCAAATGGATTGTATGCCATTGGATGTGCTTTACCATAATAAAGTTCGTCATTTTTGTCTGCTATCCAACGTTCTGGAACGTATTCTTGTGGTCTTGGGAAGTGGCAGTCCATTTTTGAAACGTATTCATGCATCAAACCTACATTTGTCTGGAACAAATGTTAACTTTAGCACTTACAATATTTAAAAGTACTGTAAGTCAAGCCATTTACCTTTTCAGGTAGCAGATAGCCGTTTAAATTGTAATCCTTGGTAGTCCGTCGCATGTTAGCACTAGCGACAGGCATTAAACGCATCCCTTCCTTTATACAAGCCTTAAGATATGGTCGTTTGTCCTGTGCTGTAGTCGTTTGCAATTCTTTCCGTAACTTAGCTTGCTTTTCTGGATTGACACCCAGTAAATAGAATAAACCAAGCATTGTGTGGGCGGTCTGTAATATATCACACTAATTATGGTAAGCCTATGGGCGGAGATGATGGTAAATATATGCTGTATGGCCTCACCGTGTCTACACCAGCAAACAACATGTCAGAAGCCATAACAACAGCTATATCTTCATCAACTTCAAGAAGTTTCTCCAGAACACCTCTGTTTTCTGGTAGTTTATCTCTCTTCTTATATTGTTCAATAGCATTCTTTATGAATGTTCTTGTTAATCTATTTTTCAAAATCATTTTATGTTATGCATATGCGTCTTTAAAAAAAATTCAGTAGTGTTATTACTTACTCTATTTGATTTTCGTAAATTTTCATGGCCTTCTTGAAGTCTTTTGTTGGGATATACCTCCATAAAGCAGGTTTATTATCAAGCTTGTCTGACATTGCGAAGGCCTCTCTAACAGTTTGTATGAGTTGCCTTGCTAGTGAATCTTCAGGCAGGTCACCGTCGATACAACCAATGCGTCCACCCAGAGCTACTACCCCAACAGATTCTAAACCCCATTTGTTCAGTTCCAATTCAAAATCACCCGCAATCATGTTTTTCTCGTTTCGTAGTGATTTTAACCTGTAAAATGACCAGTTTCCATTATATATTATAAGGTGGGTATTATATTTATTATGGGTAGAATTATATGATACTAATACAATAATACCGTTTTATCACGTCAAGTGCTACATTATCAATTTCGTCAGAGTATAATCTTATTGTCTTTGGCTGCAACATAACTGGATTTACTGCAGATCGGAATGATTTCCATTTTTCTCCGTGCCTAGAAAGTGAGATAATTAATACATGACTATTCTATTTACGTCCAATGATAATAATTGTACGCACTCTGTAAGAAGACCGGATGATCGTTCATTGAATTTATAGTTGCTGTATTCTTTTCTATAATATTCAAGTGATGGAAATCCAGGCCGCTCCGGCATCCTCGTATTTTCGCTACGTAATATCTGAAAATTAAAATCAGCCGTTAACTGTTGATTTTTTTCTTTAACAGATGCAGTTAAGTACGTTACCTGCTCTATCATTTCGACATCAAATATGAAGATAAACGGAGGTGATCCAAAACCTCCTTCAAGTCTAACAATAGGACCATACTTTTTATAAAGAAAATCGCTAACTTTTGAAAAATCTTCTGTTGGCCCTATAGAACCTAAAATCATCCACACATGAAATACGAATCATGTATCTATTCTAATATGAAATGCATTTAATTGTGAGTGGAATAAGCGGAAATGACTAAGCGAAATCTGATTAAAAATCTGACTACCAACATAAAATACTTACCTATAACTGGTAAAAAATGTAACATTTGTCCAATAAAAGGCAGTGTTGATGGTCCAGGAATTTCTTTCCACGATTTTAACGCAGTCTCTGTAATGTTTCTGTAAAATGTTATAGTCTTAGAAATATCGAATTGTATATTCTGATATTATCTGTATTTATCATATAATATTGTTTTAAAAACTCACCTCAAAGTCGTAACATTTGTTTTATTTACAAATAATAACGGTTTAATTTTACTAAACGACATTTTTAATAAATAAATAAATAAAACACGAGAATATTCAAGGACAGATTAACAGTTCAGCCTTTTGTATGCTGAATCAGCTTTAAATCATTAGATGCAAGGACCAATCGAAACGGTTCGCACTCTAAGCAGCGACACGACTTCTCGTTGCCGTGTTATATTGTTACTGGCATGCAAATAAACAATTACGCCGAGTAAAGATAGACGACGGCAGCGTCATGTCTAATCTTTATATTGTATAATAGTTGCGTCTATTATCGTATTTTTTTCTACATCAGTAGAATTAATACATACTAGCAGCTGAACCACGAAGTTGTGTATATTAAGCCGCGTCTCCTGCTCCTGTGTCTTCCAAACATTAGACAAAAACATCGAACATTGGGGCGTGGCCTACACAATGTTTTTGCTTTCCGTCGACCACGGAAAACAAAAAACATTGTGTATGAATACAAAAATGTGTACGGCCACGCCCCAATGTTTCGATGTTTTTGTCTAATGTTTGGAAGACACAGGAGCAGGAGACGCGGCTTTATATGAACTTCGGCTAGAGACTGAAGCGAAACTAGAGGGAGAATCATCATCCTGGCGTATTTTCATAGGCTGAAATATGTACTCTTTGTTCAAGCACCATAAATACATCACACAGGGATAAGATTGAAATTGGTTAGTATTAGGTGATTCGGGGTTTGATTGAAATAAATAATCCACAAATTAGTTTTTTTTAATTAGCTATTTTTTTATTCATTAACTACTTATTTAAACAATATAAAAGTTTAAAATAACACATTTTAATTGCATTTAAAAAAATTATGTAACTTACTAACACGTTTAATTTATTGTAATCCAATATTTCACCGCGATCACGATACCTGCTTTTGAAACGTCGTCGAATTAAAATAAACGCGACAGCAAGCAGCATATTTTTTTTATCTAATCTTTCTTTATGTCTTTAAAAATAAAATTGTATGGCTTGACGAAGTAATTAATGGGAGATGACTTTCTCTTCGGTGGTAGCCCAAACCATTCTATTTCAAAATTTTCAATTAATCTCGATAAAAATGTTTCTATTTCAAGCTCAGCAATCCTGCGTCCAATACACATACGGACTCCAAAGCCGAATGGGCTGTAAGCAAATGGATGCGCATGACCATAATATGAATCGTCATCTTTCTTAGATACCCATCGTTCTGGTAGAAACTCCTTTGATTTGGGAAAATTACATTCCATCTTTGATAGGACTTCGTGCATTACAACTATGTTCATCTGAAACAAATTTCATTCGACATTAATAAAAGTACCACAAGACTATTCTATTCAACATTTAAGCTAAATATACTTTTTCTGGAATTAAATATCCTCCTAAATTATAATTTTTAGTGGCTCGTCGCAGATTTCCGCCAGTAATAGGGTAGAGCCTTAACGCTTCTTTAATACAGGCCCTTAAATAAGGTCTTCTTTCATTCGGAGTGGTAGATTTCAGTTCCTCTCGAAGTTTCTTTTGTTTATCCACATTAGATGCAAGAAGGTAAAGTGTTCCAAGCATCGTGTGAGCGGTCTGCAAAACAAACGTATCCGATGTTAAACTGATTATTTTGGTTATATGCTCTTATAATGTTTGTACCGTGTCCACGCCAGCGAATAACATGTCTGATGCCATTACTACAGCCACGTTTTCATCAACTTCAAGCAGCTTCTCGAGTACACCTTTATGTTCCGGTAATGTATCTCTTTTCTTTAAATCTTCCATAGCTTTGTATATAAATATTTTTGCTAAGCTGGAAACAAAGCACATAAAGACTGATTCGAGCCCTCTGATGGTTATATTCTAAATAAACCACTTACTCTATTTGTTCCTGATAAACTTGCATCGCTTTCTTAAAATTCGGTGTTGATATGTATCGCCATAGACCAGGTTTATTGTCCAGCTTGTCGCTCATTTTGAAGGTATCTCTAACGTTTTTTATTAATTTCCTTGCTGGAGAATCTTCATCTAGGTTACTATCGAGGCATCCAAGCCGCCCTCCCAGGGCTACAACAGCAACGGATTCTAACGCCCATTTGTTTAACTCTATTTCAAAGTCTTCAGTTAGCAGATTCTTTTCATCTCTTATTGATTTTATTCTGTTTAGTAAATCGAGATATGTAATATCTGAGGTTATTGTGCACTATACTGTATACTATCTAAATTAACTTTTGCAGCTAAGATCTTAGTTGTCATTTTTTAAATTTCATAGTAGAAACAAAAGCTATTCAGCTGGATTTTGTCGGACTTGGGAATTTATAATAAAAAATATATACGCCTGTACACTATACCTCGCAATCATATCCAAAGCAACCTGATCAATTTCCTCACTATATAGTTTAATGGTTTTCGGTTGTAACATTACAGGATTTACTGCAGATCGAAATGTCTTCCATCTTTCGCCCTGTCTAAAACAATTATACAATTCAAAATATATATATAATAATATAATATATATATATATATATTATTTATAACCATAATAAAAATTACTCTGTTATAAGTCCTGTAGATTTTTTGTTGTTTCTTCTAAAATATTCCAAAGATTCAAATCCTGGTCTTTCTGGTAATTTATTTTCACTTCGTAAAACCTAGAAAATATTATAAAAACAAAAAACTGAAACTAGAATGCTAGGAATATTTTAAATGTTGGACTGACAAGTTATAACACTGATGATAATCTAAAATGAAGTACGACTGTAGGCAGCAGTAACCTTCACTACTCCACCATTTACTGCTATGCGTACCGACTAAAATATGTATAACAATGTAACAACCATGTTTGAGATATTTAAGCACGAACCTGATCGTTAGTTCACGCCTTTAAACGTATAATACTTACATGCTCAATGAGGTGGGCATCATATACAAGAATATTTGGTGGAGAACCAAAAGCTCCATCTAATCTAACTATAGGGCCATACTTCTTATAAAGAACTTCACTTAGGACGTAAAAATCTTTTACTGGACCCAAGCTGCCTAAAAATTTTATATTTATTGGTTCTACAAGATGGGATGGAAATGAATGAATGAATGGAATGTTGTCAGTACTAATAAATAAACCAAAAATATGATTTTGTTCTCACCAACAACTGGCAAAAAGTTTAGCATTGGTCCGATAAATGGAAGTGAAGAGGGACCAGGAATCTCCCTCCATGATTTAAATTTACTCGCAGGTTCAGATGACACGTTAGTGCCAATCGTTACAGTTCTAAAAATTACAAACAATCTAAAATATTTTATATTATGACTTGTGCAAAATAAAGGTCTGAATGAATGACTTTAAAATTATCTCAAATCTGAGAGAACGAATTTGATTGGTGGTATTGCTAGATAGTAACATTCTTGCTTAACTTTTAGAGAACTGAAAACGCGCCAATAAAGGTAACTTTGTCTCCATCAGTATTGATGGTCTAATTAAGATGTATTTTTAATTTTTCGTCTCTTTCGCCAAAACAATTGAATTAGTAATATTTAATTCTGTTATTTTATTACCTTATTATTAAATTGTAGTTATTTTTGACGAATAATAAAGGTTTTTGTAAATTTAAAGCCATATTTATTTATGCAAACAATTGAAAACCACAACACAACATTATTTTTGTTTTCCCAAGGTTACTTTTGAAGTATTTATCTTTTATATAAATATTTGTACAATAATTCACAAAAAAAATAAAGACGTCTACACATTCCACTGCCGTCGAACGACTGGTTTTACCGCAATCGAAGTGTATGACGAGCAATATTGATAAAACCGTCATATAATTGGATTACATCCATCATCAGTTTTATCTATTTTATATATTATGTATAAAATTGGAAGAATATGTAAGTAATTGTTCTTTACATGAGCTATAACAGACGGCATTGCATAAATAAATTTGTAGGTACTTATGTTTCCAATGTAATAGAAGGCCTAGATGACAATTCAAGCTAAGACATAAGGTAATATAAAAGATGCTTTAGATTCAAATGTTAAAGCGGGTTGTGAGAACTACTTTGTATACCACCTAAAACTACGTTTGTACTAATCGAAAATCGAGAAAAAAACCATTTAGGTACATTTCTCGAATATGGGATACAAAACATAAGAGATTACCATCATAAAAATAAAGTAAAATAATTTAAAAGTACACTTCAACATTAGTTGAACAAATAACTTATCCCTAGTTACCCGCCAAAATTACAAAACATGATAGAAATATTTAATTTGACAGTGGCAATTTTTTGTAATGCCGTAAAAATATTAGCTGAGGCGTGTATTTGGTGCGCACTGTGTAAAGATTTCAACTATTTAATGTCTGTTCTGTTATAACAAGTAGCATTCGCCTCTGTTTATTTCTAAACTTTTTCGCTAAAAATTCTAATTTTATTTTATTTATTTATTAGTTCTCTTTTGACATGAGCTTAAATGGACTTATTTATTTTAACGAAACTTCGATTCGCCCTCCCTGTCAAACTCTAGTGAATTGCCATTAAAAGTATCTGACAGAACAGTCTCGCTCGCACTTATTTTAGTCTATTGGTTGACGTTTATGGAGTTTGGGTTAATGTACGACCCATCTACATTCTCGACTATTATGTTATATCTATGTAGTGTGTACCGAAAGTTTGGATAAACGTTTTACCTTAAGAATGTTTGAACTTCTGACATGAATCCTCCGAAAGCAACAATTTGCACTCAGTTAAAATTGTATCATTTTAGTTAGCTTTGCGTGATCTTTTCCAGTGCACATTCAAAGTTCTTAAAGTTTCTTTGTCATCAAAATAGTTATCGATCGATTACGACATTGTTTTGGTTTACACTTTTTATATTTTGTTGAAGTGTAGCGTTGTGTCGTTATGTAAAATAATGTGAATCACTTTAAATATGTTACCATTTCATTTGTTATTCCTGCAATAAGTGTTATTGCTTTTGTGGTATTTACGTTAGCAGTTAACATCATTCACACAGTCGCATTTTTTAAAAAGTATATTAAATCTAATGTGTGTGTTACTACTTTTAGAATGAAGTAATTTAGTAGAAAACAAGTTACCATACTTACTACTCAGTTTTGTGCTCTTTCTTCCATGTATTGTTGTTCACTTCTGTAAGTATATTGTTTAGTTTCCTAATTGCACTTTTATTACATAAAAAATTAAAGCTTCTACTTTTTAAAGGCGTTTATTGTTCATTTATGGCATAAAATTATTTTAATTTTGTAAATAATTTAATTTCTCATTCACAATTTTAGCATAGTAGGGAAATGCTTTCTGGTGTCAATGAACTTTACTTTTAAGATAATCTTGTGTCAGTTTACTAGTTTACACTAACAGAGTGTATACATAACCCATTTTTAAGGTGATCCTTAGTTATAAAAGTGGCTGTGTTCCTATAAACATCAGGTAGTAAAATAATTTTGTTCATTACTTTTATAATTAATTTAATTAAATTAATATAAAATTAATCTATGCATTAATATTCATCTTTCAATGAAAAATTTTAATAAATAAAAACAATATGGAAATTTTTTAATGTGGGTATTTGTGAAATAATAAAAATATCATTCTTTGTGCCATCATTAAGCAAGTTAGTTTTAGATTAAAAATAAATAAAAAAGCATTAATAATAATAATGTGAACTGATTTCTCTTTTAAAAGTATCATCAAATCAAATTGTGAACCTTTAAAGTTAAGTGACAGTGTATGAAAACAATTATATAGAAGTACATAGCAATCAACACAGTGATATAAATTCAACAATGAAAGTTGGTAGTGTATGAAATAGCAATAATAAAAAACTTTCATTGATATTAACATTAATTTAAAAGCAACTAAAATATGATATCTATATGTAAAATACCAATGTCTGTCCACAATCAGCTTCTACATTGTGCCCTAAATGACAAGAATAATTGTCAAAATCAAAACGCATTCATATTGAGTTGCTAATTTATTTCTAACTTGTTTTCACATGCATGGGAAAGTAGACTTTATTGATTCTATAATATTATGATAATGAAACTGTTTGTTATTTAACTACTTTCCTCTTAGCATTAATTAATTTTCACGCCTTTTAGTTGTGAATATGTTAAACAGAGTTATAGACTGATTTTCCTAATATGTAACTTAATTTTTTTTAATTTAAGTTCTTTTACTGCTGATATTGATAGACTAATATTAAAATTTAAAAAAAAACAATAACAGCAATTGTAATTGTTCTATTGTCTATTTATTAATACCTGTGTGGTGTATATTCACATTTGTTTTTGCCGCACAGTTCTCGACTGGGCGTCGGTATGGCCAGCATGAGTTCGACGCTCGTCGAGACAGTCTCCATCAACTATGAGGACTTCAATGAGAGCTTTCTCACATGCGGCACGTGTCTGTGTTAGTATTTATTTATTTTACTTTAATGCACCTTGGCAAATTAATATTAACTAAAAATGCTAATGCCAGATACTATAATGTTTCTGATATGAAATTGTCAAAGTTTCAAATTACATCATTACAGTACCAGCATCATTTTAATATAATGTGTAATCATTTTTTTGTTATTTCCAGGCATATACGACGGCGGTGAGCACACACCGAAATTACTCCCTTGCTCGCATACAGTCTGCTTGCATTGTCTCACTCGAATAGCTGCCTCTCAAACAAGAGAGTCTGGTAGTTTCCGATGTCCTATCTGTCGAGAACTCATCACTATACCTCGAGGTGGGGTAGCTGCATTACCACCGTCATTTTTGGTCAACCAGCTGCTGGATTTGATGGCCAGACAGAGAAGAGAAGTTATACCTCAGTGTAGTTCACATCCAGGGAGAGAGCTTCTGTTCTGTGAGACTTGTGACTGCGTTTTTTGTCGTCATTGTGCTGACGGGCCTCACAGTGATACGCCTTGCGACCATACAGTTGTACCCTTCTCTATAGCTTTAAAAAGAATGTCTGAGATTTTATTATATAGAGCCAATGAGTGCCTGAGTAAGCTAGGAAGTGCTAGAGAAGCCGTGTCGTCTGAGTTAAGAAGATTGGAGGCATCTGCTACACATGCTGAAGAAGCTATTGATAGGCATTTCTCGGAATTGAAAAGTGCTTTAGAACAACGCCACACTGAACTCAAAAATGCTGCTGCGGCTGCGGCATCTCACAAGAGAAAACTTTTGGAAGAACAACTTAAACTGATTGATGCTGAAAAGGCTAAGGTAATATTTATAAATGTAGTTGACACAATAACTGCATTATTTATTGAAAATGACGGCAATCTATAAAAATGACATCAATAAATAGGGCAGTTTTAATATCAGTTAAAATAATGACTGACACATTTTATGTTGCTTCTTAAACATCAATAAGAACTTATTTGTTGAAATGTAAATATATTTTGCAGGTTGAAGCAGAATGTTCTGGATTACAACAGCAAGTGGAGGTTAGGGAAGTGAGCACACGTGCAATAGCTTTAGGAGCGAGATTGGGCGATGCTACAGCACTTTCTGAGCCACGAGAAAATGCTTTCTTAGCTGTCGACTTTGCTCATAATGATGCTCCATCAAGATTTACTGAGGCACTTGGAGAGCTCGGTCGTGTTCGGACAAGTACAACTTTCCCTGGCTTGTGTACTTTACAATTAGGTATGTTGCATGGTCAACTAATTGTGTGTTACGTAGTCAATTCTATGTCATCCATGTCTACCAATATAGTGAAAGTGACTGATGCTTGGAAATATTTCTTTCTGATTTTAGTTCTCCCTTCCACTCTAGTTCAATGTATGAACACCAAATTGTCTTAGAGATAAATAAAGTATTGTTATGTATTTCTGTCACACCTTCTTTCCTTGCACTTACTTTATGTTTTATGATTAAGAACAATATGAATTAATTTTTATGGGTATTATTGTTTATTTTAGAATCTTCTAGTGTTAGCGGTTTAGAAGTGAACATTATGCTGCGTACTATAGACTATCATGGGGAGGCTCGGAGTACAGGTGGCGATCCTGTCAGTGCTGCAGCAACACTTGATGATCATCCTTTACCATGCTCAGTTACTGATCTGGACACTGGACTATACAAGTAATTGTTCATTTTTCTTATTTAAGAAACTGCTTCCTGTTAGGTTTACTTTTAATTATTTTAATCTGTCGTATCAAAGGGTTTGGTAGTTTGAATGCATCTATGATCTATTGTAATTAAACTGTATTTAACATTTCAGAATTACATTGCGCCCATGGACAGCTGGTACGTTATGCGTACACGTCTTTGTATTTTTGAGGCCTGTTCGAGATTCACCATTACGTGCTGAAGTAGCCGCGACCGCCTCACCAATCTTGTTGTGGGGTAGTCGGGGCTCTGGTAAAGAACACTTGAGTCAACCCGTTGCATTGGCTAGGTGAGCTCAATTTCTTCTATTCCTCTTGTACCAGTGCTACTGAAATTTTTTTTACAACTATTAATGTGTTTGTTTTTCATTATAAATATGTTTAGATGACTTTCCATTTATTTATGCATTAAGTTTTTGGTTTTGAACATAATGTTATACTTTTTCAGATGTCCAAAGAGGAGAGAAATATATGTTTTAGACGCGGGAAATTCTAGAGTAAAAGTGTTGGATGATGAATCATTTGCTTTCAAATCGCATATTGTTAATGAAGGTATGTATTAGTAATTAAAAAAGAACCATTGTTATGACAACAATAAATTTGCTCCAACTTGAGGCAGCGTCTTCACGTAATGTAGAGTCCACTTGTGTATTAAATTTATTTTATTGATTGTAGGTTTAGCTGGTCGCAGTTGTACAGGAATAGCGGTGACTGCTGAAGGCGTGGTCGCTGTTAATTGGAGAACAAAGACGCTTACTGAGGTATAAACTTTTACATCATAATAATTATTTTAAATACCATCTAATATCGGAAAGTTATCTGATATTTGAATTATGTGAAAACTTTGACAACTATCCCGTTATAACTAATTACATAAATAATTTGTATTGTAAAGACTTGTTTTTGTATTTTCACCAATATATTTTTTTAAATTGTAATATTAAACAAATTTTATTTAAAGTGAAATAAAAAAAAATTGTTTTGTTCATAGGTCAGTTTGGATGGTGCAACACTACGAGTGGTCCATTCTGAGAGATTGGTTGAGCCTGTTGCTGTTGCTAGTGATGTGACAACACGACGATTGGCTGTCGCTGATAATGGAGCTAGAACTGTTTTTGTTTTTGATCAACATGGCAACATTGAACTTGAGGTGAATTTTATTCTTTTTTATTCGTATTTTTCTTTGTCATCTCTTCATTTGTGATATAATAATAATCTAAGCAATGCTAAAGTTTTATTGTTATTTATAGGTAGGTAGTGGCGAGTTGGGTTTGGTCGGCGGGGTTGCATTAACTGAACAATTGGTAGTGATCGCTGACACATGCATACGTGTTTATGATTCGAGCGGCACTTTGCTGACTACACTCGCCCCTGTACCCAAAGGTGAGTATTTTTTCTTGTTTTTTAGTTATATAGAAAGACTAAGAGAGGCGTTTCCTAAAAGAAAATATTGGAATATATTTTAATTGCAGGGCGTGGTGGTTATGGCGGCATAGCGCTGGAAGCATCAGATGAGGGTTATCATATCGTCTGCACTCGCTCTGTTAAGGGTCGGCCGTCTTTGTTAGTTGTGGAAGCGATTCCTGGTGGCCGCATACTCTCGATGTGCGAGCTGGCGGACAAACGACCACGCCGTGTAGCCGGTTTAACATTATTACCTAAAAAACGCGCGCTATTGGCTGATTTAGCCGCTGATTGCTTGAGACTACACAATTATTGGTAAATGGTGAGTTTTTCAATATGCATTCTATAATAGTCTTTATACTAATTCTAATTCACCTTCTTATCCTCCCATTGTTTGAAATTCAGTAAACTGAAGTAATTATTTATGTAATTTAACGCATTTAATTCCATCGATCTTGTGTGTTCTTAAATATTTCGGCATAGGTATGTCAAGAATATTTCTGTGTTAACCTCGTGACTTAACTAACTACGTAATAAAATATGCCAATTGTAAGAATTACATTTTCAGGATGGACTGATTGGACATTGGACGGCTGTTATCAAGATGCCATAGAGCAAAACGATAAACGAATTTCATGCTAGTCTTATTGTATGGAAAATAAAATGGAGGGAAAAGTAATATGATGGCCATATATCTCGAATGATAATGTTTGAAAGGTATTTTTTTTTACCAAAGTCAAAGCATCTGTGGTGAGCACGGAAAGCTTCAATTTATATTTATATAGTACTTACAGTATTTATTACACGTTTTATGTTAAGAGAATTTCGTTTAAGTTTTTTTTGTGTTTGAAATATTGACACGTTATATAGGGGATCCCCGCGATATACTTTATATAATTATAATGTAAAAAATTGGCCTTGGGAATAATGGCCTGAAACTCGAACATCCAAGACAAGGACAAATATAACAACCGAATCTAAAACAAATAACTATAAAACTAGTATCATATTTAGAATACATAATACGAATAATTGTTTCGATCGAACTCAGGGCTGTTAATATATAACACATCAATATTTCAAATTTGTGCCTCGTTTTGGCATGATTATTGTAGAATAAACAAGTTTGTTTAAGTCATTAATTGCTTTTTGATCAAAAATATCATTTCTATAGACTTTTTTTTTTATATTATCGACTGATTTTTTTTATATTTGAACTTAGGGGTTTTTTTAAGTTTTGAACTCATTTTTTGAGTTATTTTTTTGTATGAGCAAAATGCATAATCTCACTTTTTTCTTATATCCTACAACAGTAGTGTGTACATTTCCTATCGCAATAGCATTGAACTAATTATTATGAACAAAGTCAAACATGAGTTGACAGGACAGTCCTTCACATTTGCGTGTTATAATCAAATTAATTCCGATATTGAACGTAATGCACAATTTTGTATTCAAGTTCCGATTGAATTTTATATGCACTGTTTTATGCATTCCTAAAATTCTTGCAATAAGCTTAGTCACTTATATTCTAATACTCAAATGCTATTTAAAGAAGCCTGTTTAATTTTAAAGGTTTTTTTCATTCAAATGAGTGAAAGAGACAACACATAAAATTAAGTGAAGTTGTCAAGAAATAAAGTAATAAATGTTACTTTGACAGTTCCAGTAAGATTTATGGTCATTCTGACCATAGTGTTTCTTACTAGGTAGAGGTTTCTTACCTCTGTCCACTGAGGCATGTATATTAACACCTTTAATATGTTATATTTGTTGTCTCCGTTGACAGTGCCTCTCAAAATAAAACACTTTGTGCGATTTCTCAATTTTAATTGCTCAACAATTGAAACTTAGGAACACCATATCAAAAATTTAAGCTTCCATTTTTTGTAGTAATTTTTGAATTGTGTGTTTTATTGATTAGAATGGATTAAGATGGTTTGGATTATAGGACAGGGAAGGATAAGAAGTAAGTAGTAAGCCCTAAAACGACCATGCACAACTGTTTCCCCACGTCGGCATATCGAACTGATGTTAGTGACAGTGACTACCTTTATTTCTGGCCTACAGGGACATATATTTAACACTGTCATATCATACACCAAGGGAACACAATCTGCTGAATTATAATTTCTTGTTATCTATTTCATTATGGATTGAAACAGAAATGCCCTCTCTTAACACTAAATCTTGCTGTCCTATGATTAAATATCCTTCTCCTTGATAGTTGAATTCGTGTGCTATTGTAGATTTTTTATAATAAAAATAATAAATAATTTTGTATATTAAAAAAGAACATCAAATTTATTTGTTCGTAGTTTTGATGTCTGTGAATTGTCTTATTGAATCTCTGTTAAAAACCGTGACATGTTTTTTTTTATTTAGAATTAGATCTGTGATTGATGAGAAATATCAATTGGTCGTTGTTATATTCTTTAAAAAGAAGGTAGTACAAATAAAACTTCGATAGAGGCTTCACAAACACTTTATTTATTCTAAATCAAATTTATTTTAAAATTCTTAGATGGTAAATCTAGTCTGTTTTGGTTTTCTTCTGGAAATTAGTCACAAATATTTACTTACTTTTTACTGTAGATTGTTTTGTAAGTTATTTTTAGTTTAGATATTAGGTGGACCTTTTTATATGGTTAATTATGGCACTAATTGTTTAAGCATAAAAACAAAAAAACCTATTAAAAATTAAAAAATAATACATTTCTTTTTTTGATATATCTTGATTTTTTAAATTTTATTCTACTTAAATGTAGTGTCATATGTATGGAATTTATATTGAATTACTTAATTTGTATTATAATGATCTCATTGAAAAAAAAAATGCAATTAAACATATGTAGTTTTTGTATTAGTAGCATGAGCTAAGCTGACTGCATTTGCTTGTATGTCTGATCTGTCACAAATCGCATATCACTGCCGTATTGTTATAAACGCTTATGTTATTCAATATAAATAAAGATAAAGGTGCGACGAGGCAATGCCACGCTACAGCTTAACATCGAGCTGAGTGCCAAGCTACTATTATGCTAACATCTTCATTAGACCCTTTCGCTACGAGCGGTGACTATAGTCACCCGCGATTTTTTGTGAGCAGAGTATATTTGTTATCTCCATAGTTACCCATTATATTATTAAATTGTGTTTTCTGATTACATTATATGATAGATCTTTTTTCATTTCCTTTCTACGAGCGACAACCTCCGCTCTGCGTAAGATACCGCGGTATTGAGCGCATCACGGGCGATTTCAATTGTTTCGCGAATGCACACTTTTGGCGCGGCGGCGCACTCAGCGAGAGTAGCGCGCCGGAGAATGCGCCCGTAGCGAAAGGGTTAATAGCGTAAAATCAAATAATGTTATTCGAATATTTGACTATTTATTGTTGCTTATATATATTTACAATAAAGTGAAGAAAATAGTCAACAAATAAATTGTCACGCTTATTAGATCTATTATTAGATTTCTATATACCTGCTTGCTTTAATTATCAACAAATATTGTTATCCAAAAATATGTATTCAATAAGTTTAGTGTTTTGTTTTGTAATCTGATGTGGATGTGAAATTAAAACGGAATCTAGTTTCGTGATGCCAATATATTTTTATATGGAGGCTTAACGTATTCTGTGAATCCACTTTAACCACAAAACCATTTGCTACAAGCACGAATATTGCTATCCTGAAAATATTCTGTGAAAATCTATCTCATTATTTCATTTTAATTGTAAATACATAAAAAAATAACATGAATTTTTCAACACACTTTTTTTGAATGTTGACATTATTTTTGCAGTTTATAAGACACTTTAGCATAATAAGATGGATTTTTTTTAAATATACTAACTATGATACAAATTGTTACGATATTCCAAATAATAATTAAGCTAATTAACAGTGAACAAATTGAATCCCTATAATACAATTTTTGAATTTAGTTTTAATAATGAATAGTTGAGATCTATTCTATAAGATAATGATTTATTCTAATCTGTAATGAACTCACGTATGTTTGCAGTCTAGTCGCTAGTATTTTTATTTAGGTTGACATACTTTGACCTTATGACCTCTAGACAGCTTGTCTATCACGTATCCTTTGACCTTTGAAAACAAACTTAAGATTTATGACCTTGAAGCAGTATTGACGTCAGAAACATTTTTTTACGCAGTACCTATTTATGTGAGTCTACAGATTGTATAAACTTTCTTTTCAACTTTAAAGCTGTTTTTAAAGAATTTTGTTTATGTTGATGTACGGCGATCTCAACTAAACATTGTTAAAAAAAATTTGGTTTAACAAATATATGTTTATATTACACAATATTTTTCTTCATGCATTATTTTAGAGACAGGTTCCATAGACGACGAACTTAGTCATTATTTTGGAATTAATTATATGAAAATACATATTCTGGAATTGTAACTAAAACGCATTTACTTGGATGCTGTGAAATTGTACTTAAACTAATTTTCGTCTGTCTAAATACTTAAGAAATAAATAAAATGTTTGATGACCTATTTTTTTGGTTTTTTTTTTACCTTTTTTGAAACACGCCTAACATCGAAATAGACAGAGTGCTACAAACATTGAGTAAATGCTATACAACTATAAACGAAAACGGTAGGAATACGTAACCAGCCTTCATCTAATTTATGGCGTGGTGAAATTATGTTTTCGCTGCTCGCCACTAGGTTCGCGCATTAAAATAAAAAATGAACATATAAGATGTTAACTACTTACGTATTCTCACAGTTGGAAATATACTTTAACAATATTTTTGTTCTTTTTGTCATATTTTTTATAAAATCACCAAATTTGAGATCATTTTGGAATGTCTTTGGTATTAAAATGCAGTTTTCTATAAAACACTAAAAGCACGGTAAATAGATATAGTCCTAATATATAATTACTTAGCTATTTCAAATAGCACATACATTCGATTTGCATTTTGTCCAACAAATGCCAAAATCAGACTCCAGCTTTGGGAGTCCTGAAGATATTTCCTCAATATGCCATTTCAATAGCTATATACCGTATACGGTAAGATCATTTTTTAATTAGCACATGTATGGGAGGCGACTATCGTGTCATATTCTATCTAAGAGGTTCGAGGGGGAATGCAAGTATGGGTTTTATTCGATAGCAAGAATCATATGGTTTTGGAAACTAAGCTATCATATTGTATGAAGAAATGACAGCCGAGTGCTTTAAACCGTACATTTCTTGTTATGGAATAAAATACATAAAACTACAACAGTTTTACAAAGCTTTAAGCTTTGACTAATTTATATAAATTCACACTCACAAGACTAAATTATAAACGCATTGCAACACTATTTTTGACTCATACATTCACATACGTGTCCCCCCCTCCCTCTAATTGAAAACTCGAGTAATAAACCATTAAAATCGATGGCCCCAACGTAAATACTTAATACTTCATTAACATTACCATTTTTAAAAGCCATTTCCGTTTTCATTATTTTAAATGGTGAAATTCTTATTAAACTTCAAAACACGTTTTCCCTATTTCAAATAATTTGTGCATTTCCTAAAACATTCGTGGACTCAACAATAATCCACCATTCTCACTCATATTTCAGTCGACACATCTATCTCATCCATTTAACTCTTTTTTAATTCGTATTACTGTACAGCTAATCTTAATTTTAGCAAAGTTTTTCAAAATTTAAAGTCTAAAAAATTTTAAATGCTGTAGTAAAAAGTACCGGATCCCTCTGTCTTCAGATCAAGTTCACGTAGAGGCCGTCGATATAGTAAATTGAGTTAAAAATGATTAAATATTTATTAACAAAATATAACATAAGCTAATTTCTCATTCACACATAAAATAAAAATAAAATTCAATGTAAATAATAAATACTGCTTAAATCACTATCAAACGAAAACCATTTGGCATTTAACGTTCAATTAAAAAATCCAATAGGATTGTGTGTACTTCAGCGCCATCTGTTATCTTATTACAGAACTTTTAGTTCCAAGGTTTTCCATTGAGCGTTCAGCTCTACCCTTTAAATTTTCATCACATTCGAGTCGAAGTAAAAAAGTACCACGTTATCCAATCATTGATTTTTTTTTAAACTAGGCACAATTTTTTTTCTACACAAAAAAAAAACAAAATTCATAACATACACACGAGATCAAATATTGAGATTACATAGGTTACAATCTGTGGTTACAACATTAAACGAGGAACACAAGCAAATTATACGTTGACATTCTAATGCCAAAAAGCATTCATAAAAATGTTTCCATTATTAACTACGAACACTTTAATATTTAATTCCCACATATTCTTGTAAATGAATTAAGAAGACAAAAAGTAATATTGACCCATTTTCATCTATCGTTAACGCAGGCGTTATAGTTGATGTCAGTCGCCGGATAATAAACCGCATGCGGTAATTAACGACCAATATTAATGAGCCATAAGGTTAATAATGGAAATATTTTGATTTAGTAACTTACTCACGTTTACCAAATTTAGCAAGAGCAGCCTTGCATTCTTCCATGGTCTGCGAAAGACTCCTCCTATCGACGTCTGGGTTTTGCGATTCAATTATTTCTTGAACTTCATCCATCATCGTCTGATAGGCGCATACGTTATGAAGGATCTTCACGTCGCGACCGCCGCACACGTACAAGTAGAGGCCCTCGCTATCAAACTTCATGTCGTTGATGATATCTTAGAAAAAATAATATAATTAGAGTTTTGAAATGAAATTAATTAATTTTTTGTAATATACTTTTAAAAGCCTCCTTCTTTTGGATTTCTGAGCCTCCAGCTGTTACATTAAAAATTAGTTTGTAATTTTTCTTGATGCTTTTTTGTTTTTTGTCTGATCGGATTTAAGATCTTATATGTTTGTGTAGTACTTGTGAGTCAAGGCTTTGTAAGTGATGTAACTAACATAAATTGTATTAAAATAATATAATACCATTAAACATATTCTTAGCGACATTATACAATCGTCCTGTACGTGTGTTATAGAATTCGACGGAGGAATCAACAGAAACAGCGAGGACATCGCCCTTCTTTGTTAGAGCTATCTTCGGGGGATTTTCTGTGACATTGTAATGACCACTTTGCTTCAGTTTTGGATATTCATCGGTCTGGTATTTGACTGGAAATTAATAAAACATTTTAATGAAAAAAAAAAACTTTAAATACGTGACTTTTGTTAAATAATCATGACATTTGTGTCTAATTAAACAATAATAAAAACTTATGTATTAATAAAAATATATGAGAATCGATAAACAATAGATTTGAAGAGGTGAAATTAATCCTAAAATTACATCACTCGAGGTGTGACGAATAAACAAATTAATTTGAAAGGAAATCGGCAAAAGTACACATTGTTTATTAATTTTTAATATCTGTTACAAATTAAGAAAATAAAGTTATTACAGCAATACGAGGGAATTATTGTACAACTACCTGTAATTTGGCCAACTGATGCTATCAAACTTTCAAATTTTGGCAGAAACTGGAACATTATAAACATATGCATCAAGTGTTTACGTCTTATTTTGAATACGTCAAAATCGAATGACGCGCGACAAATGCGACAAGACAAATTTGCGCTTTTGAACAAAAACTAAATAGATATTAATTTGTTAAATGAAAACAAATGCTATCTGCATAACAGCTCATATTTATGACTATACCGCATGCGGAGAAAGAATCAGCTAATACTGCACAATCCGCAGTTGTTCTAATAACCAACGTAATTGATTCCCCGAATGCAGGCAGCTATTACGCCATTATAGTAAAGCTGAAATTATTCTGAAAACCCATACAAAAGCATTTTTCTGCACTTTGCTTACGTCAAAGACACTAATGAGTCGCATATGCCACGTTTTCAATAATTATGAATTGATTTTCAGCATTTGCAAGATTTCCCATACAAAGCGATTCAAAGCTTTGGAGCCCTTTAAAGTTTCCAATCGATAGAGCTTTGAATTTAATCTTCAAACAATATTACTTCTTCTGAAGTTAGATTTTATGAATTTCTTAGTTATGTATTTATTTTTTATAGAAAATGTCTATAAACAAAACATTAATAAATAAATTATTGCGTTGAACTGTCAAAGGGATAATTGTAAGAATTCACTTTGTTATGCAGTTCTGAGTATTAAGTAGTGCTTTAAAAGACTATACTGATTATTGTTACTATCTCATCTTGATTAAAATAATTATTTTTATAATAAGAGTCATAAATTTATTATAGTTATCATTGTTTAAAGCAGTGTTTTCCAGTTTACCATTTTGATTAAATAATAATTTGGTTGAATTGTACATTTTGAATAACTTACTGTCAATATCATAGAACCTCCAGGTGCCATCTTTAGAAATAGTAACAGCTTGTTTGAAGTCCCAATCGAAGTCCACGTCGTAAATTTCATCAGTATGTCCACTCATTGTAAAAGCGAGACTAACATCGTTATAGACTCCCTTGTGGTAAATTATTTCAAAAACCTGAAATATGTAAAGCAGAAATATTGATTTCATTTGTATAATAGACCAGACAGAATATTTGTATTTATCGGGAATATTCCGATAAAATTTACAAAACATTTTCCCATAAATCGCCTTCTATATTTATAGAATTATTGGTCTTTGTACAGAAATAGAACAGGAGGGTGTATTAGTATAAAAAATATCATTGGCAATATTATTTGTCGTTCTTTGAAGGTTAAAAAAATGGTCAAAACTAAGAAAAAACTATTTTAAAAACACCTCAATGATAATATTCGAATGTAAATACATATCGTGTTTATCTCGCAGAATGTAGGTCAGTCGGGGCCAGATAACATATTCATAATATTTGTAATTCCCGATTTATTTGCAATATCCGGCGCCCGATCGAATTCTCTCACATTCGATTGAACATATCGTATCAACTCTATATAGGATACAAAAGAGTAAACAATATTATATGGGCAAAATCGTAGAGTTTGTTACTAAACGTCATCACGACATACACGTTTCAGTAGTATTAACCTGACAATATCAAAAAACACTTTTTTATTTTTTTAGTTATTTTTTTACCAACATAAATAATTATCCCCAATGCCAGCCTACAATCGCTTTAAAAAATCTCCAATGTACCAATGTCGATGCATCATATTTTCTAAGTACCTATATTTCACAGGCAGAGTATAAATCGCGGATAAGACGAATATTTTTGGCTCAGAAAGTATTACATACCTTAGCAACTGGAGCATTTCCTGCAGCTATAATAGTATTGTGAAAACTGCACATTTTGCAAACATTAGTTCTTGTGAAGCCTGTAAGGAACTTTGCGACTATTTCTCCGGCTGCGTTCCAGATTAACAAATCATTTTTGGAAGAACACGTCATGATGTATGCCAAATCGAAAGTTACCCCAAAACCGACGATATCGCCTCGGTGAACCTGTAAAGACAATAGAAAAATTTATAGAAATAAATTAACAAGGTTCTTATTATGGTTTTTTATTTTGTGTATATTAGGATTTTAGTATATGCCCAAAAACAACTGCTTTTACAAATATAATATAGGAAAAATTATTCCTCAATGTTCATCGAATTGATGAGTGTGCACCAGACAAGTTGACATGGCAGTCTTCTCTCTGATTTATTTAATTGTACTCAATTTAATAAATATATATATAACTAGAAAAACAGTTATAATATTTACTAAAAGGTATTACAATGAATTTAGAGTGAATATTCATTTTAACAGATAATGAACAGTTAAATGTCATTTCCATCGACGATAATGAGCCTCGCAGCACAAAGGAATATTCGCTCAACCAAATAGTAACAAACCACCCAATTAATAAATTGAATGAAATATGCCAACATAATGCACGACAATATATAAACGCATTTAATTAATACAACGTTTAAAATTACACCTTATTGTTGAATACAGAAATAAAGGAAACAATTGACAATCAGAACAATCATCGTAAAACCAATGATAAGTTGGAGCCGACATGTTTTTCAACAGATGAACAAAACGCGCAAGGAAAACCAGCCATGAACCTTCCCGACGCTAAAAATACATTTTCGAGGCTGCGCGTGCTCTCGCCATATAATAACTACTTGTACATAGGTAGGTACACCATTACAATGCGCCGTCATTGTTCCATTTCTGGATACAAAATACAAACACGTGTAAACGAAATATGCATTTTCATTTAAAACCTGTCTTTGCAAAGTGTTTTAGTATACACTGCAACTGTCACGATTGCAACTCACTTGGAAGTCTTTGAATACAACACGTGTAACTCAATAAAATATAACCTATATTTTCTAATTGTGCACCTGTTTCCCTGCAATCCCCATCTAAATGGGCAATGGACAAAAAAATCAATTTACAAAAAATAAACAAATTATGACAGTGAGACTACTGAAGAAGATCAAGACGCCTCAGTGTATAGTCGGCTTTAAAAATAACACATGACATGGCTATGTGGCGAAAAAAACACCAAAAATTCCCATTCCAGTAAAATCCAATAGAATACGGAAATAGAATACCAATTGGATATTCGATGGTTATATATTTACTTCGCGATTTCATTAAAATAAAGCTTTCAAGTTAATCCTCAAATATTATATAAACCATTATAATAATATTATATAAACTCGCAGTTGTTAAAATGAAGCAAATCTTATAGCGTAATTAATTAAATAAAACCCACACATAAAACATAATCAATCGGTTGACGTCACTCTGTTTGTGATTATAATATGATAATGTAATACGAGACGTTCGTGTTTACAATGTTGACATTACGCATGCGCGAGTGAATGCATTTTGTTATGGATGTAATGTGACAGCGGAATCTTATCTCGGATAACGACAAAACCGAAAGTGCCCTTGCTCCATCATCTTTAAATATCTAATCGCATAATTTGCATAATGATGCTTCTAAACGACATAATAAAATTGTAACCACAACATTAAACAAAATTATAGTTTTATTTCCTTCATATTAGAGAAACTAAATAACACACTTCCTATTTTTAAATAATACACTTCATTAACTAAGATCAAAGTGTTCCAAACAAGACTTTGGATAAAGTGTTGTGTTTCAAATTCAAAGTAATAGCAATGATAAATCATCATGACCTTGTCACTTTAATCATGTACACTATAAAAAATATAATTAGAAAACATTTACTAAAAAATATTTTAAACACAAAAAAGTGCGAATTAACTTATTAAATCAGTTGCAAAAAAAAACACCCGATAACGAACTTTTATCTCTTTTCTTAAAAAGCACCTCCAAATGCCTCCGTTGAAGGTTACCCGGGCAGTTAACTAATTTGAACGAGAGATCTCACTCACTTTCACATGATAAATATTATCTTTTAGCATACCTAATAACAGTATTATAGAAACTTGACGTGTGTTATTGATCTCCTACAATAAATAATATTGAATACAATGGAATCGTAGTGACAAAATATAGAAAATGACGAGTGGTTAACGCTGAGAAAGTTTCATAACCGACGAACAAGCTATGAGGGACGAATGACGGAAAATTGACGACTTTATAGGCTAATATTTTGTGAATAATATTACATTGACCTCGATGACAACTGTTACTACATGCTAAACGTTAAATTATGGACGAATTAGAAAATCTATTGCTGACTTAATCGGCTAATTAAGAAACTTATAATTTTTAAATTCAAATCAACACAAACAAACCAAAAATTAAAAATGACGTAAAACTGTATATTTATTGAAGGAATTAAATATATTAACAAGAGAACATAAAGTATATATACGCATTCACAAATAACAGTATACTTATACAGCACCGTCAGTGATAGAAAGTGACCCTTAATCTTCACTATAATGAAGTAATTGCGTTATAATTAGAGAATATACGAGATAAGAGATAAAGTAGGTACGCGTAATTATAAATTATAAATGTATTCAAAAATGTTATTAGATTCATATAATGTCAATTTTGTGTTTTACCCCAATTGCGTGCATCGTAGGCGTCATTAATTAAAAACAATCCGCAATTAAAAAATAAAACAACAGTCGCGTTGCTACGAAGTTATATTTTCCGATGAAACAATCGAGTATTTATTTATTTATCGTATCGTATCTTAATTATTTTATTGTAACTTAGTATTAATTGTCATTTCCCATCTTCAACCTTTGGGAGAGTCAAGTTTATTTAAAAGACTCTACTTTTTATTAGAAAACATGACAATGCAATATGTAGTCACTTTAGAAACGTCTAAAATGAATTTAATATAAGCATTATAAATACGTGATATTTAAAATGATTTATTCTTGACAACGTCCCTTCTTTGGCAGCAAACAAAAAACATTACGTGCGTTGTGTTTAAGCTTGCGATGAATTATCGGAAGTGCATCATCGCAGTTTAACTCGTCTAAATTCGTACTTCAGGAACTCGGTGATTTATTTGATTGGTAGGTAAATATAAATTGCGAGCGAGTACTAGCGACTGCGCACGTGTGGGTAGAACAGCGCGTCTTTTTAACAATACAAAAACGATTTATCTCTACGCGTTGATATCATTCGTTAAAAGAGTTCATTCTTAGAACCACTAAATGTAGGTCGTAACCTTGAAAACAGCCAAGTTCACACAACACGTACTAAAATACTAATTAGAAGACTTCAATGCAAATAAGTGTGAATAAATAGCCTTATAACACAATACAAATATTATACTTGTATTCTTAGAGGCTATAAGTACTAATAAGTTTAGGGATAAAAAAATAAAATTAAACAATATTAAGATATACGATATGTTAAATAATAACGTATCTAGTAATTTGTATAACAATAAACAAATGACATCTAAAAAACTCCGTAAACGAAGACAAGAAATACTCGACATCATCGTCAATGTTAAATATCTTACATAAACATTTACATAGTTACACATTAAGAAAAAAAACAAATGAAAACTGTTTGTTATTAAAAAAAACTCCTTTAATGACTAAGCGAATGTTTACTCACTATAGGTATATTTATTATCTAATAGAGTATTCTCCTGCGATTACCATAGGCTCTATAATGAGCCGTATCTAAATCATTAATTACGAAGGAAACCATGAAAGAAAGAGAGAGGGATATTTTTTGTAGAAGTTCAACAGTGCACCATTTCCAGTAAAAGCCAACATGAAGTTTTAAAATGCAATTACCAATGAAACATTTTCAATAAAGTAGCGAGGTCGCGTGGAGGTAACTAACTTATATAGGCCATATCAGTTTATGTAACTCTATTGTTCAGGTGTACAGAAATGAGATATGCCATTGCAGGTGCACGAGCGAAGGCTAGTTTCCGAGTAATGCGATTCAACTAACCGTTGTTTTTTTTAGCTAAACAAAACAGTAGGTTCAGTATGAAATTTTATATTTAAATAATTTTCTTTAAAAATTATATAAAATTAGAGAATTAATTCACACACTCGTTGATAGCAAAATGAAGAAAAATATCTCAAATATATGTAAAAAGATATGACAAAAACTGAGCCGAAAAATAAATAAAAATATCCCTTTTCATAAAACCCTCTTGCCATTTGTGAAAACGTATAAAAACCGAAATTTGTGCGAAACTTGTTTTTTTCATATAATATTCTTAAATTTATTTTTATTTTTAGATATCTAATAGACACCAATGTTTACGCGTCGAGTGTCTGCCTTAGAATTGAATAACTCAATGATAACCAACAAATGCTACTACTCAATCTCCAATAATAATATGTCAATACCAACCCATTTTATTTTTTTGCTAAACAAGCCTAATAATAAGCTATGGAGGCGTCTAAAAACATCTATTGGGTATTTCACAAATATCGTTATTCAGAACTTTGCTTAAAACTATTTGTCAGAAGAGCTTAGTGGCGTGCGAATTACGTGTGAGTCAACAATATTAACAATAACACTTGCAAGTAGGAATGCAGTTTGTATACAAAATCAATTACAAAATGTTTTATTTGTATCGTTATGTGTTTATTTTGAAATTAAATTTAACTAGTTAGTATTTTCTCCATATTGCGCAGTTTTAGTCGTGCAAAGGTTCAGTTGTCACATTAGTCAGCATTAGCGACATTACTCGGTCAATTATTTAATTTTAAATCATTTTATTATATTGCATTGACATTGAATTAATCATTATTGCCATGGTAACAGTAAATTGTATAAATACCTATTTTTTTAAATTTACTGTTAAATTGTTTTAATGTTTCACATTAAGATATTTTTACTGTATTTTATATTTTATTACTCTGTCTTTATACCAATCCTTTTATAGAGCCAATAATCCCACCCCTCCAAATGAAACTATTGTTAGTTGATACTCTATTTTTAATTCAAGGATTGAACTAATTAAAAAATCGGTTGTCTGTAAAGTCGGTTTACTGACGATAGTTGAACGTGACAACGTCTTAAGCCAACAACAACAACAACGCCAATTGTGCCTCTTAGTCGCTCGTTCCGCGCTCTCGCTTGCACTTCAAGCCTTACATGGAACGCCTCAGAGCGAGGTAACGCCGCATGAGTCATGTTTTTTCGTGCGTGCAGCCGGCTCAATCGAATTATAAGACGTTGTCACGTCAAAAATATATGCTGCTTACTATGGCTTTATTTTTGTAAGCCAACCGTAACAAATATTTAGAGAAATGACTCGGATGTTACGAACATGTGCATAACAGAGTGAAATGCACTATAGTAATGTCACCCAACTCAGCTAGAGCATAGCCCAAGGGGAGGGTGCTAACTACAAGCAGCCATCCTCGGGTCATCCACCCTCACAGGATACACAACTATGTACTTCTTCATTTTCTATGAAGTTAGTCATGTCAAGGACAATTCTACAATACTTAATTCTGTTTCCACGTGTTCATTTATACATACTTCTATTGGTTATTCATTTGACCTTGGATTAATAATATGTTCGATGATATATGATCGGCAACTGATGTAATTCGCTTACTTTTTAACGTATAATTATAAGATGTCGTCGATGTCTCTATGCGATGTATGTATTATATCGATGTTTTTTTTGTCTGTCTCTACTTTCGACATGCTCTAGAATAGAAAAACTATATTAAGTTATTTATGAACATGTTGTAATTAGTTTAAAAGACTTTATGCGGCTTACTATCACGTTTATATACCTACGTTTAAAAGCATATAGACAATAGAAGTATAAATAAACACGTTACGATCACTCAGTCAATTTGATACCAGAGTTCCTGACCTATTTTCAAGGCAGGCCCCCTAACAATGTCAAACTAATATAGTCCTTTGTATATTAGCTTGCAATTTGTTTTAAATTTGAACAGAAGGTAAGTGTAATATGAATTTATGCTGTAAGCACGTCATAAGAAGCGAAATAATCAAGTTGACATAATTTGCCGTAAAGAACTCTCTGAATACAAAGTACACACATCTGTTTAATACCGCATTTTATCAATTTGCAAATGTGCTCATATGATTTGCGTTTCACAAGTCACCCGTATTCCGTATGCGGTAACTAATGACCAATGTACAATAAATGCGTTGTTCAAAGTTACGGAATAGTTCTCTAAAGTCAAATATTGCATATTGATACTTAGAACTAAATCAAGTATATTTGTTCCTTTTTCATTTATTAAAGCCGTTCCGTTCCGAAGCGGTTTCCTTTAGAATGTAATTTTGTTTATCACTATTCTACATATTTCAACTGACCCCAGACGCATAAATATATGACTCTCATTTCTCTGGCTGGATAGAGATAGATATATAAAGTATTATTATTAGATTTAAATTACATGTTCAAAGAAATAAATATGTTTCATAATAAACAGTCTGTGGCGCCTTTTAGTAAGGACAAAATATATATTTAATGTACAAGAAAACATGTGTATCATATGTCAAATACAAAGAGTATCGTATGACACAGTGTAGTTTTGTTGATACAAATCATTTTATGGTACAACGATGACGTAACTCTTTAATTCCTATAATACTTTATCTTTTCTACTAATGAAATTAACACGTTTTTATTATACTTAACAAGATATTATAATGCGCAATTTATCATCAACTAAAGCTATTAGTTATAATCTAGAATCATCAACTGTCAAGCGAAGAATTGATAAATTGTGACATGCTATTTTGGTGACTTACATTGAGGTAGGTCAAGTACCTCGAAATGAGGAGGATGTCAAATTGCTCTTAAATAACCATGAAGCTACAGGTTGTAATAACATTTGTTATCAAGCATTGCACTAGAAAAGCGTGTTTTAGACAAAATTAATGTTTGCATTGAACCTTCAAACGCGCGTGCTCCGCCTTGCTCAATGTTACTAAGCAAGATTACTTACTATACAAACGCAATACCTATTTATGTCTGTATTGAGTACTTATTACCACAACACTGAATCATTCGCTTCTACGATTTACGAACATAATTCCTAGAATTATCTACGCTATTTATGTTATTTGTATTAGTTCAAATTAAACATCTTACTTACTTAAGTATATACAGAGACCACTTTAAAAACAATAAACAATAAAGACTGAATTCTTTAAAATAAAAAAGCCAATGGCGAAGCGAACAAAGGCTTAAAAAAAAGAATGTTAAAAAGAACCAATGTTATGGTTTACAAAACCAGTAAACAAAGCCTGGCTTTCATAAATGTTTGAGACATAACTATAGGTATGTAAGGTGGGGCTAAAGTACTACTAGGTCAATGTATAGAGCTTCAAGCGTCGTCGCAATTAGGGAGGCGGAAACGCAAGCTTCGGAGTGCACTTTACCTATACATAATAGATTGGGGAAAATGTAAGAGGCTGGTGCAATCTGTATGTAGCCTTGAAAGAACTTTCCATTTAATAATTTCATTACAAATCAAGTTTCAGTCACATGGCTATCTAACCTCTAATCTAGAAGTACGCTACTCGAATAACTCATTGTGTGCATCGTGTTTTATGAGCGGTCTTATCGCAATCGACAGCTCGTGAAATAAATGCGTAGACGCACATTAAGCGTGAATAATAGTTATATTATATGCTGTAAGCAATTTAATTGGAGAAGGCGAGTTATAAAGCATTTTAAATAATAAAATCTTAACATGCGAGATCATTATATTTGCAAATTGCAATGTTTTTATAAATTGGACAATCAAAACGAAAGTTATTATCTGTTACGTTAATATTACTATTTTATTTTTTGTTTATATATTTTATAAATTTGTAAGAAAATAGATTAGATCTCTTACAATATTTATATAGTCATGATATCGTTTTATTACATCAATTAGTTGACGACATTACAGTGTGTAAGATTAGACCAATAGGAAGTAATCACGTAGTAATTTTATCTTAATTATTATTGGCTTATAATATTACGAAAACTTTACATTAATACTCGAGTGAATCGAGAATTTACAACTTATAAATGTTTAAGAAACGTGAAGAAATATAAAGATCAAAGTAACTCTTCTACGCACTTTCATAAAAATCTACAATTATATATACAACTACAATTATATATACAATAACCCGCCTAATATAGAATTGGAGATAATAAAGAATTAAATTAACCTAACAGAGAAATACTTGCAAATAAATAAATCCAACTTTATTTAAATCCCTTTTATATATTTACCATTTGATTAACACATTACTCTATGAGCAAAAGTAGTCACGCGCACTTGTAACATACAAGTATATCAGTTTTAATATGAGTACTAGAGTGTGGTCGTAGGCGAATGTAGCAAAGACAACTAGAAGACCTCAGAGACATATCTGCAGATGGCAGTTGTTTCCGTTAAGCCAGGGTGATCATAAACAAACAACAGCGTACTTACTAGTTTTAGTTCGGCTTTCTTCTTGATATTTCAGTTTGAAAACCTTCCATTAGTTAGTGTTATTAATTAATAATAAATCTATAAAATATAATCTCGCATGGTAACAGACAACGTGTCTACTAAATGACGGCATTGGATTGAGTTGGCAGTTTTTTTGTTACAAGTCATATACAATTATTATTTAAAAAAATTGATGAAGGAACTGGTTTAAAAATTAATACCTACTACGAGTTCAACTATTAACATCAACACTATAATATTGTAATTATTTAGGTTACCTTATACATCATTAGAATTATAAATTGCGTATGGAATATGACATCTTTAGGTCTAATAATTGTTTGTAAAGTAAATAAAAAACAAAACAATGTGATAAAAGTTAATAATAAGGCAGCGAAAAAGTCCTTTGGCTTATATTTACTTCACCCTACCTTTACCTAATCGCCTTTGCTTTGGCTCATAGACTTTTATACATAGAAATTTAATAGATTGATGACTGAGTTACGAGTACACCATCAAAATTAACGCTGAAATAACGCATCACTAGGAAGTCTACCTAAAATTACGCCTAAAATAATATGTCTAGAAGAACATATTTTGACCATCGAATATTATATATATTATAATATTATCTTAGTGATCGAATACAAAAAACGACCGATACGTAAAGCCATAAGTTCCCAACGAGGGTGCTACTGCTCGGTGCGTGTGTGTATTTCGGTGCAGCGATGGTTCATGGTAGGTACATTTTAATATTACAAATAATTTGTATAAATTTGTGATAAGCAGCAATTAGCATTATAAGAAATAAAATAAAATAACAGAATACATGATATAAATAGTATAATGTCGGAGGCTTATTTGGGAACCTCTGTGTTAAATAAACTGTTGAATTTGTTCTTTGTGGCCAAGGTTTTATTTAATTACACACGTGTATCTATTATAAAATAATATTTGTAATTAGCTAAAACAAATGAAAGAAAAATATTTAGTAAAGCAAATATTTCTCTTGAATACTTAGTAAATGAAACTACTAAAAACGTTACTCATAATGTTATGCGAGCTGTGTTTTATTATATTTCCTTGTGAGCAAACATGGAGTTAAATAGAGAAGAGATCTCATACGAAATCTGTGATTACTTTAACTCAGATAGAGCACAACGATATCTATTACATATTTTAAATTAAAAAATGTTTCGAACTAAATAAACATATATTACATTTATTAGCGTTTTCTTTATTACATTTAGATGTACAAAGGACTTTATTTTGTCAAATTGAAATAACCTAACATAATTTAACAGAAGTTAAATTTAGCAAATACGACAAATTGAAACATAAAATCTATTTGTTATTTCTTATTTTATGGTCATAAAACAAATACTAGTCAAACATCCTTGACCGCATCTTAATAGCTTAAGAAACGATGTATGGTCACAGCTCGTCCACTATACATACAAATCTATTATCCTCATTGGGATGATGATAAAACTGAATTTCGAAATTATATTATACGAGTAATTAGCATAGACTTGTTCCTTGTGATAACAATAAAATCATTATTTTAAATTACCACGCTAAATACTTAGTTGACAATACATCAAAGAAGTTTGAAATATAAGCATTTTTAAATCAGGTTATTTGCGCATTCATAATTTAATAAACTCTTTCAAAAATATTACCTACATAGGAAGTAACCTAATAATTAATGAACACGTGGTAAGTGTCACGTGTATATTACAGAAAGTATAGGCATTTGCATGTTTACTTTAGCACAGCGGTTCTCAAACTTTTTTGGCGAAGGAAAAAGCCTTAATATAATTATAAAAAACTGATTTATATTTATGAATAATCATATTGCAATGTAATATTACGTAATATTTAGTTGGAATATTTAGATGTAACCTTATAATCTCCCTTTGGCAGGTATTTTTTGCAGTATTTTAGCCCTAGGGTTCCGCGGAAAACCACTTTGAGAATGGCTGATTTTAGCATAATAAAATAATTAAAAGGCATACCTACATATAGTGTGTATAGTAGATCTACTTCTGCTATTTGTGTTTGATATAGATTATATATAATAGTATAGGTTGAAATCTTGAAAGATTTTGCTCATAAAGTAACGCAAAAATCAGATATAGTGAAAGCTAATTTTTAATAGTTTTTGACTTTTAATATTGTTGTTTGGATATAAAATAATTTAAAATAAAAATTTGTTTAAAAATACCGCTCACAAAGATGCCGAGTTTCTTGTAAACAGAAGAGGTCGGACAGAATTACTCCAGCAGAGGCCAATGCTCGATTGCTTCCGTCTTAAATGTAACATTATTACACCCACCTATTTTTGGTCGCACTATATTTAATACGCATTTCTTAGATCTATTCTAGGGAGAGCATAACATCGCGCGAGTTTGCGTTGTAAACAATAATCAAATCCGCACTTGACTTTGAGACGTGACAAATTTTAACCGAACTGGGAGGTCAAATCTTTTTTATATTTATTTATCAACAAACAACTGCTTGAAATTTATTCACGGAAACATTTGGTATACATTAATTATATTATAACATATTATATAACTTTTTGGTTCTGATTTATTCTCAGAGCCGGTAATTCAATTCTGATTTAAGTCAGATGGTAAACTACAGTAGACGTATTGATAATATGTAACTTAAGCAAGCTTAAATACCTAACCTAACCCGTACATACCTTAAAATATGTGAAGAAAACGACTAATAATGGCTTATTATGACTGAGGTTATACGCGAATTCAAAAAAATTAAAAGAAGTTATGCGGCTTATTCGCCTTTATTTTGATTATTATAAATCCTGGTGTAATCGGCGTAAAGTTCACTAAATTAATTAAAGTATCATAATGACATATATATCTCAGATCAGATGTACTACTACTAATAAAACGAATGCAGTAGGTATCGGATAGTAAGCCATATAGTTTTAAATTAATGAAATCATGTTCGCGAATAGTCAGTCACGTTAGACATATTATATTTATGTATAATCATGTATTTATAATAAATTCGATTAGATAAGTACCTGCATATTAATAATGGGTAGTCGTACAAATGAAAATCAGTTGAAAGCGAAATGTATAGTTTTATTACACTATAAAAAGCCTTAGTTTTATTGTATAAGACAATAATAATTATCGATATCAATAAATCGTTAATGGTAGACCTAATGACCTACTTTCTTTCTTGCATTATCTACGACGCAAGTTTACGAAGTACCTAGACACAACAGTTGACCTGATACGACCAATATGACTGATACGACGATACTGTTGATTATTGTTTACATACAACTGCTTCGTATAAATTAAAAATTACAATGATAATCCCACGCGTATATACTTAACCCTAAAATATGGCGTAGGTCGTTTGATCAAAAGTGATGGAGTTTTACTACCTTTTAGTAAATTTTGTAGTTTTCCAAAAATATAGCAGTATAAAATAAGTGATATTTGATTTTGTGTGACTTAATATCAAAGGGTGTGCTGGACCTATCTTCGTAGAATAACGAACAGAATAATGCAAATTCTATATTTAATAGTAGCATGGTATTTTAGCTTCTATTATACAGTTCCGAGTATTATTAAAAATGTACCTACGTTTAATTTAAAGTAAAGGGGTTTTCTTGGAAGATACCTACTACGTCTATAAATATAACTTGATCTGATCTTACCTCGTCAAAATGGGTTATTTTTTCAGAGTTGACAATCGTGCCTTTAGAGTTGATATCCAATGTATATTTGCATACGCGCTTATCCTCCACAGTGTGAATAAGGTAATAGGTAGGTCTGGGGCTCCACACCAACTGGCAGGCGTAGTCAGGTGAGATGTCCACGATGTATTTCTTAAGCTTGTTTGGAGTTTTCAGGTTTCGTAAGTCCCTCATAACGATAGCGCCACCTTCACAAAAGCAACCAATAAATTAATTTAAAATGTGATTTTTATTAGGTCCTCCATTTTTTTTAAACATCTATACTATTATATAAAGAGGAAACATTTGATTGTTTGTTTGTATGTATTGAATATGCTCCGAAACTACTGGACCGATTTGAAAAATTATTTTACCATTAGAATCGTAAAAAATCCCTGATGAACATAGGCTATAGAATTATTTTCAATTGTTTTTTAAAGAAATATTACATTTTAAGTTCACACAGTGTGGAAGGCATTCTCTGTTGACTGAAATATGAAACATCATTAAACTTCATAGTACTCTATATCTTCATTATTACGCAGACGTAGTCGCGGGCAACTGCTAGTAATATATAAGTTATAATGATATGATGTGCCGTGAGAATGATACTTCTACTACATCAAAACCATGTTACCTAGAATAATTCAGGGCATTCAGTCGCCAGAGTTGCTACGGTAAACAACTTGAGACCTCTGGGTAACAGACTGGTGCCTGACCAATACACCACAAAGGCCGTTAAATAAACTCGATATAACTAATTTAAAACACTTAATGCGGTTTACTATCGCGTTTATATTGTACGATAGTAAGCCGCATGTAATGTAAGATTCGTGTATAACCTAAAACATCACTGCAAATGAAAGAATTGAAGGAGTATTATAAAGCAGATATTATTTAAAACTTGTTGGTAGATAATAATTATCAAAACTTCAAATCCGTTAGAAGGCCTTGTAAATTTTTTAATACTTCGCGGAATACGCGACCTTCTGCTTCTATTTTTCCATTTGGATACTTGATTTAAAATCTTAGTATATATATTAAAATTGTTGTTTTTCCTCTAGATTAAAGGTAATGCGTATTGGATATCTATTTTTGTACAAAACATCTGGATAATATTATAGAAGATGGATAGCATGTGCTTTCAATAAGTTTATAGGTTAACGTGTTTTGTAATGGCTGAACGAAAATGTTGCATAGAACATATCTACATATAGGTACTATACAAACCGAAAACTATTATTAATTTCGCAATAAACATGGCAACCGCAAAATGTGTGCAAAATCCATTGGGTTAAATAAACTAGAAAAGGCGCCAAGAATAAAGTTATTACGGTACGAAGTTTCATCATATTATATTTATGATCGATTTTATTTTAATCCTATTATTTATCTACTTATTTCAAAATATCTAATATGTATTATTGCGTCTCATCTGACTCGTGGATCGTTCAGATTTTGATGTCAAACAAAACTCTCAAGTATATTTATTTTAATGACAAAATTATTCTATTCAGATTCAAAATAATTGTCGACATCGGCAAAAGATTTCTCAAATATTCCATCGACGTAATTAAGTTTCCTCCCCCCGCTCCGCTCTTGCCGCCTCCCTTTAAATATAGAATTAAAATAATAGGCTTGTATAAATAGCGCCACAATAACTGATGTCATTCTGATAGTCGGATAAGCATAGTCTACATAATTATTAACAACCGCAAATGTAACCGCATTTGAGTACTGCTATATGCGCTCTATTTTCTATTGTCTATAAAACAATATTATGTCTGCACGAATACAATTTACTTTTGCCATAATGAACTGGTTTCTTTTTCAATTTTCCATTATAATAAAACATGTGTTGTTACTGATTAAATACTCCAATTAATGTTACTAATTAATACATAACAATGCCTGCTTACTATATACTCGAAAACAATATACACAAACTCGAACACGATTAAATATTTGTAATTAATGGCTTACATGGACGAAACTTACTTCTTTAGATAGAAAAACTAATTTACACATTAAAATTACATTTATAGATATTGGGAGGTGTTCGTATTATTTTCCATACGAATACCATTCGTAGCTCCAAATTTTGAAATTTTTACAACCTCTTCAAATTCAATTATTAATCTAAAAACCATTGTGACATGTTGTCTTTGTTTAGAAAGTTCCGACTGATCAACGCTCACTGCAAAAAATCCTTGGGTTCAAATCATTGTTCCTTAATATTTTAATGCGCAGTTGTGTCGTTAGCAACAAGCGCCACCATACAGATGCACCCCTATATAACATCGGGCGCGCTTGTGAGGTATTTTTAGTTATGTGAAGTATCGATCGATGAGCTTTCGTCCATGAAGAACGACAGCTTTGCATGCAACTACGCTTACATCGTGAACAAAATTTACATTTTCTAATGAAATATTTTACTTTGTTTGTTTTGAAAAATTTTATTCAAGTGTTAGGGTTATAATGCAGTTTGGCATTTTCTACCAATTTTTAAAACAAATTTAGTTTAAAAAGCAATATTTTCTTTTCTTTTAATTTAATATAAACAAAAATAACAAAATCTCTTTTAAAGAAAAATTCTTGAATATTTCCATAATTATGTGTAGGTACCTATTTGTAAAGCAATGATTTAAAATTTGTTTTCTTTCTACTTGATTTAGAATGAACTAGTAAGTTACGTGTCTGAAATTCTGTGGATTTTGTACGATAAAAACCTTAATAATAATAAAGAAAGAGAAAGAAGACATACTCTGAACGTGTTATTAGTACATTTGTTTACGCGCACATATTTCATGAAGTATGCATGCACCCTTCAAGGCTCGAGCAACCCCTAAAAGGGTGCTATTATAAGTTTCAAGGTGTATTTGCTTATGACGCAAGAGCGATATTTTTTAAAAAATGTTTCCCATAACCCATATTTATAATGCAAAAAATAGTATTTAAATCCTATTTCTGTATATCCATACGCCTACAATACCTACTAATATAATAATAATGTGAACTTTAGAAATGTCATGACGCACTCAATTAAGCCACGTTTTGCTTCATTAAAAGGATATTAATGTAGATACTTTTTTTTTATTGTTCGACACGACATGTGACCAACAATGCTGAAGTTATTTGTGAATATATTCTAACTCATTGAGCTGGTCCAATGGCAGATGGAGAATGTAGGATGATAGGCAAGAAAGGAAGCTGTTCTGTGTATAAATAAACATATTTATTAAATTTTCTTTGAATTATCCATTTAGGGGTTGATGGCCTCTTTAGGTCGAGGACCTCTCTTACAGGTTAAAAGTTTAATTGCCTCTGTGAACGTATACTATACTAATACATCAACGAAGACATGACAATAAATTTATGCATATAAAATACAGCGGATAATTTGTCAATATGCCCGCCCATTTTTGGTTAGGTCATGGACATGAAAAATAATAATGTTTTCAAGATTTCAAAGTTTACCGTTTCCCCATAATTTATGACTCAGTGTAACAGTATCGGTGAGTAATTACAATTGACCTGATTTAGTAACAGCTGCAAAATATTTCGCAGTAAGTACTCAAATATTTGTTTGGAAAACAATAAATGATGTATGCGTATATACAATAGTACTCACACAATAATTTTATTGTATAAAGAAATTCTTTTATATATAAATTAAAAATGATTTCCCAAGGAAGTGGATATTGTTTAAATAACTGCGTGTGAATTTAAAATAAAAATTATAATCTAGTGCAACAACGCGAATCGGACAATTAAAAGGTCAACGGACCAGTTAGATATCGAAACTGAGTCACTATTTCAAGGCCTTTAGATTTCAGGTAATGCAATACAACGCATTACGCTTAAATTGCCGCTTTGCGACCGCTATTTATTATGCTCCGCCGTCAAATAAAAGGTCATTTTAGCAAACTATCTAGCGTTGATGTAACCGGCACCTGGAACTTACGCAATTGTGCAATACCTATTTGAAATATACAAAAGTTTTTATATTCTTCATTATTAAACTATTATATGTTAAAATTCTAATTAGATGTTGACGTAGCTCGAACTAATATGCTTATAGAATGCAATAGAATGTCTCAAAATCGATATACTGAAAGTGGTCTGTGGCTGAAGCTTCGTTAAAAATTCATTCCAAGGCTGTATAAGCCAGCGCAACCTATAATAATCATAGACAATTGAACCGATGTTGTGTGCCTTCCCATAATGTTCATTAACTAAATATATGAGGAAGAGAACAATTTGCGCTATAAACAAATTCAGGTCAGGCGCATCATGACTCATTTAATGTCTTTGTTTTATACTTTCCGCTAATAAGTTCAATATCATATACAATTCGAAATATGAACTATGAATGAATCATCGCTGATGCTAAAATATTTCCTATACATTTCGTTCGAACTGTGACATCATAACAACGCCGTCTAACTTGACCTTTACACTGAACTTCAATTCGATCTCTCAACCATCAAGGAAGTTACCGATGCAGACAAAAAGTAAATTATTGGCATCATTATTTTTTTTAAAGATTTTTTTTAGTGATCACGAGCTGACACAAGATCATACATATGTTATAAGCCAGCTGATTCTTATCTAAACAATAATGAGACAAAAAGCGTGGCCTGTACCCGAACCCATACCAAGGTCCCCAGCATTGTTTGAGCTATGAAAACATCACAGATGAGATTATCTGCATAGATATATGTTCACCAAACAAAACAGCATAATATTTAGGTTTTTTCTATAGCAATAATATCTGCTCATTGCAGTAGCTGCAAAACGTATCCATAACCTATTTATAAACTTAACAAATAAAAATCATTTACAGAAGTGTATTTTATTTACAGATTAATGTTTAATAAATCCCATTCCAACTTTCGGGTGGACATAAAACACCCGAATGACAACAAATAATACAAGACTTAAGAATAATAAATTATTATATAACATGAGTGTAAATTGTGTATTGGTGCGAACAAATTGAAGTCGTCAAATAAGATGAGTCGTTTCACTTCGACGTAATCAAGTAACGTAAGCAAAAGTGTAAAAAGATTAGACCTCTATTTCCACTCCATGAGACCCAAGTGGGGATCGACCGCGACGTGGGCGTCTCCAAGTGAATGGTGACGAAACGACGTTCAACTTTGTGCAAGTATTATTGTGAAAGATGTATTGGCGCGGAGGCGAACGCCATGAAACGCATTTACGGAACACCTTACCTTGAGTGCCTCGCTTATTGTCTAGAGCCTGTAATGCTTACCTTTTATATCTCATTCTTCACGGTAATGAATAGGTAAAAGTGCCACTTATTGATATTGATGTTTCTTGCATTTCCGTTGAGTATGGCATATTAGAGAAACATGACAAACGAAATCGACGCTCAAAAAGTACAGCATAAATCAGATAAAAAAGATAATATCCTAGCAGCCAATCCTAGCAGCGTAACTACGTTGGTCTTAGTATCTTCTTTAGCATATTTAAGTTCTACATATGTGCTACCTACTCCTATTGCTTTTAATACTGAATCCTAACAAATGCGTTATGAGTTCTTGCACTCGTAATAACAACATTCAATCAACTAGTTATAAGAAAATTGACAGGTCTGTCGACAATTTGAATTACAATAATTTATGTTTCGCCGGCGGGAGCATTTACTCGAATGTCTTACTACGGACGATGGTTTAATTCCGAGAAACTCTATTTCTATTACAAATCTAGGCATTATTCCAACTCAAGAGTCATGACACTCGGCATTCATGTCACAAAATTGGAGATAACTATCAAAATGCCGTGTCAACATCTTGTTAATGCGTCTAGAAATTAAATTTACTTCTCTTTGAAGATCGTAATAATACATAGCAACAAAACAGTTAACACTACAGTAACATTACTTACGCATAATATATCATTTTCCCAGAACAATCGACTATATGTAGAAATGTTTATAATGCTTTGTTTAAAAGAAGACAATAATAAAATATCGTGTAAGCGTAAAAGTAATGCAATGAAAGCAATCTGATGAAGATGTTAAAATTATCGGTGAAAGACGTGATGAGAGTCACGTCTATTTTTGTCCGTTGCATTGTTGAGTAAGAAGCGCAATTCTTTGAAAACAATCACAATGTCCTTACGTCCGCAGTTTATCTTTTTATCTGACACTTTCTTTTTCTTCTTTGAAAATTATGCATTATGCAAATCAAATGATATAAATAAACGATATATATGAATGATATAATATTGGTACCCATTACTATCTCTATTAACCTATCACCCCTTTCAAGTGTAACAACCATGAAGTGAAGCGATGCCTCGTCTCATTTCGGAGTCAGAGAAGTTCGCTCTGTTAGTTACGTCCGTAGCTAGCATAGGGGAGGCGACTGCCGTCTACAGAGGGCACACTGAAAATATTAAATTATGAACACAACGTTAGTTTCCGCTTCTCACGTACATTACAAACTTTCTAGTAAAAATACGTCTCATATCTACAAAATGAACTTGCCTTTAATGCTAAAAATAAAACGTAAATTATCATATAAATATACCCAGTATAAGACTCGTGTGTTGCGCAAATGGCGCGTGTATCTATCTAAACATAAATAATATAATATCGTCAATATGAGCATTGTCGTGTTTGATGAAATTATCTAGCAAACTTCTGATAAGACGTTTTACTTGTTACTCAATTAGATATCGAACAACTCTAAAGTAATTTAATTATTTGTTTTACAAATTTAAATACAATCGTATCACGGTCACCCAAATTATCACATTTGCATTAACATCGTAGTAGTAAATTATTTAATAATTCTTATTGTAATAAACTTAAATTTGCCACACGACTGGTGATAATTTACATTTTATCAAGATTATCTATTGAGGAAATAAATAGCACAATGGAACAGATCACAGGGCCGAACGAATGGCTGATAAACACGATGTTTAATTTGGGCGCTTTCCTAATAAACGTGTATATTGTGTCTCCATTAGCATAACTTTAATATACAAACCTTAGCTATAAATTTGGCTGCTACGATGTAAACAAAGTGATGGTTGCGGACGTTCGAGGCAAGCGGCCATTGCTCCTTGTAGATACGACACAGTACAGCTTTGTTATATTGCCTAAAGATAATGTCTATGTATCATGTGTGTCCGATTTTTTATCAGAACTATTACTGTTCTGTAACAACTCAAAATAGCATTCGTGTTACAACCATTGAGTTAAATGTACTAGAAAAGACGTCAAATAAAATCTGTGCGAAAGCTAATATACGAGTACTCATAGAGCAAAGCGTAGACCAGATGGGACCTATTATATATGTATTCTAAATTATGTAAATAAAATAATTACGATTAAATAAAAATCTATGCTGGCCCAATATACATGGAGCAAAAACTTTATTTTCTTTACTCTAGCATAATTCAATGTTATCAACACCTTATAGTGTTAGTGCAATCGTAAATCTTATTTATTGTTACTATGGAAACCAATTGATGTCTACAACAATTTACTATTTTAAAATGTTATCATAATTATTTTCTTTATTTATTTATCATACTAAGAAATATATCATTAATGTAGGTCACAAATGGGAGTTGTTCAGTTATGCCAAAACACTGAACAACAAATACGAGTTTCAGCATCGTGAAGCCGTGGCTTTACCATCCTAACGACAAAGCAATTGCCAAGGTGGAAGTCATTATGTTCACTCATCTACCAGTTCTTTCGTAATCGTTTTATGTAAGGTATTGCACAATCAGGTTTCCAGTGCACGGTCGAAGTGTCAGTGTGCAAAATTTGTATGGCAAACAAATCCTCATAAGGTTTATGAAACTTGTGTTAACGTTTATGTTTTATGACATCATTCACAAAATACTACTTGTCTTTTTAAGTTTATAGTTGTGTTGATACTCAAAATACACAATAGATTACTCGGAATATTTGTTTTGCAAAATGTCGTCCATGGTAACAAAAAAAAAACAGTGTCACTGTAAAATGGAAGCTTTGTATGGTTAGAATTAACTTCCACTTAGCATGAGGCAGAAAAAGAGTTCACTGACATGTCCTACTTTATTAACTTTATCATACAACAGGTAATTTTGTAGCCAATCTCGGACACAACATTATTTCATATAAATTTTAAAATATAACTAATTTGGTCAGCTTAATTTACTCAAATTGTTTAAGACACGTAACGTCGTCGACCCGCTTTACTGAGAACCTGCGAATTTCCGGTTGAGTCAGTTGCCGAGAATATATGTAATGTATAACGAAATTATATGAATATATAATGTATATCAAATTATTAGTCATACTGCAAACGCTACTAAAACCATCTGATGTTATTGTTGTCCTATAGATAATTTTAAAAACAATCATCGATGTTTTCCTGCTTAGTAATTTTTAGAAATATGTATTAATGATACGACAAATATTCTGATTAATCTTATTGGATTTCCCTTACGTCAGAGTGTACGTAAACAGCGTGACACGGGATTCCACATTAAGGAAACCCCAAACATGTCAATGAAATGATAGGATAGATTTAATTAAAACAAATATCTTAGAAAACATTTACGTTTATTGTCGCAACAATTCGAAGGCACATACCCGTACAATATATAACACAAGTACGCGCACTCCGTCAACGTAAAAACACTTGTCACTTGTACTACCAAAGTCCATTAGATGTCCATGATAAGTCGTCAAGATTTCAGAGTTCATAACACTAGGCGGCACAGAGAAGTGGGTCATACGGTTGCAACATAGGAGCATGCATGTGTCGTATACACCGCTCTTGATGAAGTTTAACAAGTACCAAATCCATAGCAGCACGAGCGTCCTCAAGTGGAGAATGAGAGGCGCGTTGCACATCCCGACCCAGCAGCTCGGAGGCCAGCGTACGCAGAGAACGTCGCAGAGGCCAGCCACGGGCGTGCGGGAATAGGGCGCAAGTGTCCACAACTGCACCATGCAGCAGTTTCAGTGCACGCAGATCATTGTCCAAAGCATGTCCAATCAGTATTGTGTCAGTACCCACGAATCCCAGAATATCGTTCTGCACGTCTCTCAGCGTCTTAGTCGCGCGCGCCAGGTCGCGCGGCCTGATGCCCGAGAAACGAGTATTGAGATCAATCACTGTCGCGCTAGGCTGCACCAGCGCTCTGTAAACGGCTCTTCCATCGGGAGCAACAACAGCAATACTCGCCAGCTCCAGACCAGCCGTTGTGTAGCACATCTCCGCGTCCACGGCGTATACACCGCCACGACGGGAACGTGCACGAACATATCCATCTAAAGGTCCATTCATTCCAGGTTTTGTTCCGGTCCATACATGTAAACGCGCCGTACTACATCCTTTTGTTCCAACTGAAGCACCACAGCACAGATATAGGCGGCGGTCTGACCCGAGTCGACCCCAATGAAAGATACAATTTTCTCTCGTTAAATATTCACCATCGCGTCCAACGCGAAATGGTGTATCACATCGCACACACAAATGTTCCACAGCATCCTGTTCTTCATCACTATCTGATCGTGGACTAGATCCGCAAGAGCCTCTGCCACTGTCTCCCTGAGATCCGCCAGGGACAAATTCAGGAGCATTCACGTCAAAACTGGTGAAGGGACGAGCGCGAGGCGGCGGGTTAACGTAAACGACAGCTTTACAGGAGTTCGGCTCAAGTTCCAATGGGTAGCCGAGGGTCCACATGCGCTGCGGTGTGAGCACGTGGGGTCGCAGCGCCTCATGCAATTCGGCGGCGCAAAGTCTCGGGGGCGGCGGCGACGGCGCCGAGGCCGGGGGGCGACGTCTCTCCCGCGGCTTACGGCGTCGGGCTGCACTAGCGGGATCCGTCGCCTGGATGACCTCTTGGCAAAACAACTCGAGGTCAATGTCACAATACATGTTGTCGAGGAGCGAGCTTGTATACACATGAGTCGAGATACGAAACTGCGGGACTATCGGACGTGCGGACGGGCGCACGGTCGCTGTACTAATGAAGCGCGCTGGTGGGGAGCGTCGCGATATATACGTATCACGCAGGTAGAGCTGCGCTCGTTAACGGGACATGCCAATCGACCGCCCTATTCTCATTCTAATTTTTTGAAACAATGATAAGAAATATCCAAAAATATACGATAATACGACAATATCTACCCGTCATGCAAAAGTATTCATACGAAGCGAGATAGAAGAGAGCGGCGTTTGTCCATTCGTGAATGGCATACAAAGACGTTTTGTTTACTAACATCAGCTGATACACGAAATAGGTACGCGTACAATACATTATTAAGTTTGTGCTGAAGAAAATAAAAATGCAAACAATATGTTATTATTGTCATTCAACTGTTTTTTCACTTAAACTTGCAAGTACCTAATTTCAGAATAAATATAAGTGTGCAATATTAGAGGAATAAATACCACGTTTTAGACTAATTACTTAATATTTTTACAATTGACTTCTATTCATTTAGGTAATTATTTTAACGGATTGTTTTATGTGCTCATGTCATTGACTGAATGTATATTTAAATCATGTGATTGAGTATATGAGGGAGGGAGGCGGTGGCCTGGCGGAAGGACGGCCGTTGCCCTGAGCGCAGTCGGCGGCACCTATATGTATTCATCTCGCTCTAGAGACGTCTCCGTTCGTTTTCTCAATAAATTCAACCATAAATCGCTTTGAATTACATTTTTATTGATTTCGTCTACACAATAATTTTCATTGTGAGTTTTTAAGAGATTTCGCGTAATTGGTGTGATACACTTTTTTTTAGGCTTTGAGCACGTACGCACATCACTCCTTATGGTAGTCGTAATATTCAGAATGGAGATCGACGTGACATACTACAGGCAAACTGCCACGTAACATAAGAATGATAAAACTCGAATGCGTCATTAAACATGGTACACTATCTACATCAACAGCGCGACATGTTTATTATGACTGGTATCTCAATATATACCTGTATCATATAAAGACAGTCTGTACTACGATGTTGTTTTAAGTAGCACAATCCTTATCAAGAACAAAAGAAAAGGAAATCCGTGCATCCGTGAAAATAAAACTTCATTCTAAAAAGAGGCGACAAATACAACAGACGGTATATAGATATTACCATATTTATATAATGGGTTCAATATGGAAATAACAAGTCGTAGTCGGCTGAAGAATTGCACAACCGTTTCACTAAGCAAGTGTACAAACAGACGCCTTTATTTATTTTTTTCTTCAGTTGTCGCGGCATCATTAGAAATTTATTAAAAATGTTATGAAATTAAAAGCCACGCTAGTCCATGCAATTATAACCGAATTGTGCTCAATTTCCGCATCACTAATAGCAGATTCAGTAGTTAAAGTTTTTATAGACTTAATACCACGTGACTAGAAACAGCATTTGATTGTGTCGCGAGGAACGTCGCATCAATCATACGCAAAATCACGCGTGTGTGCCTCGCTTTGTTTGTATACAGAGAGCATGTGTGGGCGCGGTTGGTCGCTGACTCCGGCGATAACCTTCGAATCGATGTCAGAGCGCGCATCTCGGCCGGTGACGAACGGTACCTACCACCAGCTTAGCTAACCTACCAGAACCGGCCAACACGAATACCTTTGTAAACGGGATTTCAGTGTAGTATATTTTTAATAAAGTTGCATTCTACAATATTTCCGTCCACTACATGTCTACATAAAACATATAGTTCATATGTATGTTCCGTTATAATTGTGTCAAATTAACGTTTGTTATGTTAGGATCAAAATAGCAATGATGTTCTAGTTACGCAACTGCATACATAAACCTAGCATGCTCTTGTATTAATCCATACAAGAACAGCATGCAAGTCAAACTAATAAAAATAAATTAGTGTACCAAGTATGGTGTGTAAGTCAAGATGCATCTTTTCAAACGACCAACAAAATAAACATGAACAATTATTTAAAACGTTACTAAACACAAAGACAAAATCTTAATGAATAATTAATTTACATAATAGAAATGCGTCAAACACTGATATTTTAGGAATGAAGCATGAAGCGAGATGACTCCGTCCACAAAGTTGGTCAGTAGGCCAGGGCGAGTGAAGTACCTTCGTTGCAACTAGTACTTCGATCTTGTTTTTATATAGTGGCCCGGCATTTGACCGTATTCCATCTGATGTTGACAAAAGAATGTCGAGAATAATCACCTCCTCTATGCCGACAGGACATACTCGTCGGAGTCTCATTTAAGCTTTATCCATAAATATGTAAAAGTAAAATTAATCAAAGAAAGAACTACGTGAAATAGGTCAAAGTAAAAACAGGATAAATCTATAATGGTTATTTGGACGAAAAAATACAGTGGTAGTATGCACACTTAATGTTATATTATGTCTGTATGTTCATCAAAAGATTTCACAGCTGTTGTCGCAACGACAGTGAATGAGGACTTGTTTGTGGTGAAAGTCATGCATCATTGATGACGTCACCCCACGCCGATACTTAATGCGACTATCGTAGTACTAAATGGAAACTTTTAGGTCAAGGAGATTTTTGCAAATAATATTCAGCCCTCAATGTTTTAACTTTTCAATTAGCGCAATTTTTACTTTACTAATAATTTAAGTCAGTGGTCGTTTGACCAAAATTAACTTTAAGAATGATTTGACGTTTCTGACTTTTTTGATTTTTATAGTTATACAAACATATAATATATAAAATCACTTTGTTGTGCAGTCATTTGACCCATCGTTATTTCTGTGAGTAGGTAACTTGTTCAACTTTCTTGTTAATCTAATTTGTTCATATTAAAGAGTTTTATTGAATAGTGTAATATATTTTTATAATATAAATGGCGTCATGTCTCTTGATTTATTTTTACTATTAAATCTTCTGAATATTTACTACTCGTACGTGTTGCTAAGATACTAATTAAATAATAGTAAAATGCGAGACGGTCACCGAGCACTATTGAGGTAACGGTCACAAAATTTGTAAAAGACGAAACGAGTCCATAGTAAACCGGAAAAATAACGTTTTCGGGACACGTCGTTGACGCTTACAGCTTCGTGCTGCTCTACACGCACGAATACTGCCTTAAACAAGGCATGAATACTAAATAATACACTAAAGTACATATAAGTACAACGGTCTTTGTTACCAGTAATAAATCCACAGCAAAAGGCATTGAACTTAACGTCATAATTGGTCATACACGTTTAATTAAATCCAATTGTCTTCACATAAACTCGCTCAGATTTGTCAAAGAAATCAATTTATTACGTTTTAAATATGTAGTGGATAATGCAAATTAAATTGCTTTAACACTAAAAAATAATTTGCATTTAAAAATACGGTTTTATTTTAATTCTACTATTATCGATTCTTAAGTTACAAATTTACAATGTAATAAAAGTTTAATATAAATTTCATATTGTAAACTTATCAACTATAATAATCAAATCACTTAACTACATCCTGAATGCTTGATTAAAAATCGGTGTAATTGCTATAAGACGAAACTACATTATAATAATAAAATTAGTTGTCAGGCCACATATGTGACGTATAAAACTGTGAATTTCATATAGGTATACTAAGATGCGTACATTTGTCAGTTACATACATTATGCCATTGTAAGCGTACGTCACGCATAACGCGGTCATGTGTGACTTGTCCTTAGAAAGATTTGTGCTCGAACCATAATGCTAGTGCTCTGATTATAACCATGATCATTTGTAAAGTACTCTATATATATTCCATGTTTATCTATTAGTTACTGCGCAGTATTAACTCGTGCTACTATTTTCATAATCAATGCTATTGTTATTCTAATAATATTACATATTTCAAAATGTACCTATGTTTAGATATTTATTTTTCAATTACGCCTAAACGATAGAAGAATATTGCTATATCTCTATATATAGAGTTTGCGGGTGTCAGGGCGTGAGAATTAGTATAGTGAGAGCTATTTTGAGAATGCTTTTATAATTTATATTAACGCGTAAGACGAAAGCCACTCCATGAAAATCGTATGATTTGTAATATTTAGTATTCAGAATGCTTTCTCGTATATTCTAAGAATTTATTCATTCAACAATACTTGTGTTTCGAAAAAACAAACTGCATAAACATACGAACGCATTTTAGTTTTCTTGGCGATGTGTAAAGTTATTTTTAGTTATTGAGAAAATTTCAAGGCAAGGGAGCGAGTGATATGTCGGATGTAGCGCAATTTGCGCCGAGACGAAGCGGAATCCCCGACCAGCGTCATGCCAAACTGCGTCACAATCGTTTAAACGTGTTCATAAATTACATAACATAGTTATAGATCACCTATAAGTTTTAGCGGAAAATCCTTAATCAATAAAGTAATTCCCAATTATTAAAAAAATGACGTAGGTATATATAATTTCAAAATTATGCGTTGTTTTTATTGTCTCTAACTTTATAAATAAAAAATGAATTACTTAACTAACTTTCAACATAATTTCATTGTCCATGAGATAATGATGGATAGATTACTAACGATATTTTCCATCTAACACCACTACTCATTACCTAATCACCAATCTATTAAAAATATAATTAACAAGCTAATTGTAACAATTACCAATTTTGTTCATAATAATTCGTTAACATCTGGTCAATGTACTCTGTCGAGAATTGGATGTAAATAGCCACACGTTAATTCGTGGAAGAGTACAATGCCACCCACCTGGCTGTCCGTCTGCGGTCACCTTGTTTTTCATATTGAAATCGCTGTGATATCATAAATTACAATTGAACTCGGCATAATATTACTTGTACACGTGTTAATATTAAATGAGTCATTTAAATTTGCTAACTGAAGAGGATTGCCCACGTAACATCTACCTCGGGCAGTAAAACATTTAGGCTACTAATCGGTAAAAAATGTGAGAAGTCGACACCTCTCGGCCTGCAGCCGGTTATGTACATGCTTGCGGGCTTAGGTCAAAGAACAGCATTGTGATAATGTGTAATCTTATAGCGACAATTCTATAAATTCGTGGGATGGCTACATATTCGTCAGAAATTATTATTTTATTAAATTTTTGTTTGTAAAGGAAACTAATATTTTCCTATTTGATGTAGGCCACGAAATCGTCAACATGAACTGGCCCCAGTTTGTCCGCTTACGTAGACATGTGCTTAAAAGTAAATTTTCCTTATTAAATCCTTCCTTATCTTTTAAAACCATGTATGAGCGTTGCTAAGGATACCATAAAGTACGACAAAGTAGTTTTAAAATACTACCTCAGAATGGTTTATAAATTTACTAGCTTTTACCCGCGGCTTCGCTCGCATTTAAGTCATTAAATATGTATCAGAGATCATTTCAGTAGAAATGAATCAATATGATTCCAAACAGCTGAATTTATAGTCAGTTGGAAACTATAGTACGTGACAAAAGAGAAAGTGCGAACTAAAAAATAGGTACATACGTTATTATTAGAACATCATAATAAATTACATTGTAGTTTGTTTTTTGACAATTATCTAGGGATAGTATAAAGTTTTAAATTATTGTCATAAATACACCGATTTTTTTCAGGTGTGAGCAAGCGCGATGTCAATGATTCAAAATAGGTGTGATTTTGTTATTCCTTCAAAATATATTTACAAGTGAAGTTTCCACCATTTTATGACACTACTTCCATTAATATTGTTATAATGTCCATGTCAATATGAGAAAACATAATTGGACGCGATCAAAGATTAGTTCGTAACTCAGATAAGATATTGAGCAACCCTTCTTCAAACAATACTGATTAATATTTCGAGCTGAAACGTATTGTCTTGCCATATAAAGTACTAAATTAAAGTTAATTTTTTAATTAAACATAAAAAGTAAAACAGAATGTAGATATTAATAGCTTCCTCATTGCTCGAATTATATTAAATGCTTGTCGTGACCTCATTAAATCGATGAACGAATTCATAAAGTAATCAAACCGTCTCATTCGGGTAGAAGACACAAAATATCAATGGATATGCATATAATGGCTTAAAATTTCATTACAGTGAAGCATATATCTAAAGAAAGACATTCGTTTTTGTTTCATTGAAATAAATATGATATTTTAATTTTTTAAATATTGCACTTTGATGACGTTATATTACAACTCGCTTGCATAGTGTGTATGAGTTTTATATAGAAAGAATAATAAAGTTTGAATACTTTAGATTTCTGTCATTTATTCACACAAAATTGAGTTATTAAACTATTCTATTTATAGATAAAACTAGCTTTTACCCACGGCTTCGCTCGCATTTAAGTCATTAAATAAGTATCAGAGATCATACTAACTATAGTCAATTGGAAACTATAGTAAAAAATATATTTTTCTAAAATAAAAAGTATCCTATGTTACTTACTTCTAGCACCTCCAAAAATATATGTACAAAGTTTCATGATGATCGGTTAAGTAGTTGTTGCGTGAAAACGTAACAAACAAACTCACATTCACATTTATAATATTAGTAGGGATTTACAGTTCTCGTTATAATATAAAATTCCTACTCAATATTCAATTATGGTATGACGATACAAGCAGCAAGCGCCACTTAGTTAATATATTCGGTGCCTCGAATATTATATGACGCTGAATTAAATAAATGAAAATTTCTTGTTATTCTCCATTATGTATGAAATATTTGTGTTCTGCAATACTTATATCGTAATACAGGGTCAAATACAATGACAACGAAATGAACTTAACAAAGTGGAACATATTGGACATGCGTATTACAATTAGCGTACCAAATTGTCTGCAATGTAACATTGTTACGCACATTTAACATTTTTAAACACAACACTAAAAATATCATAATAAATATTGATTTGTTTCACGCATTGTGAATTAAGAATAAATTTTGATGTTACATTTCAAAACAATGATTTTATGTCTTTGGTGGATTTTTTCAACACAAAACTTTTATAAATATAAATATGAGTATATCCTAAGTCTTTATTAGTGCAAAGAATTACAACCCTTAAATTACTAATAAATCTGATGCTGCTAGAAACGTGTTCCGTTTTGTTTGGTTGGTGGACAAAAAGTGAAGTAAAAATATATTCATCTGCTGTCAAAATACAATCAGATAATTTATTTTTATATTTCTCTAATGGTTACAAAATAATATTTAATTCTATTTTCATGGGGGAAGATATCAATCTGCTGATGAGCGCGAACAAGTCGTGAGAGCGACGATGCAGTTATGATTGCCCAACGATTGGTCCGGAACTGAAACTACGCTAGCTACTACTTGTAAATCGAATTTATCAAGCTACAAGAGCTACGCATAGATTAAATTAGACTGTAGGTAACAATAACAAGTGTTCTCTCTTCTACATTATTCTGATCTAATTTACTAGATGGCATTTATTATATTGAGGTTGATCCTTCCAGCCGGATCTCAATGTCACTTGCAAAAAACACGTATTATTGAAAACAAGTCTTTATTTCTGATTACTAATTATATGTTCTTATTTTTGCATTATAAATTGGTTCTTTAATTTCTGGTATTGAGTCAGTCACGGCCATCTACATGCACCTTCAGTCAATAACAATATAATATAATTTTATTATTGTAATTGTTTACTACAATCAGTTTTGTCTACTTTCTCTAATTAAAATGTGTGATAAATTAACGATGAACTATAAAGAGAAAGTTCATAATAATATAAACATACAACGATAATACTCACATATAATATGCATAGGAGACTGATTCCAGACCTATGGTAATGAACAATGTGGTGGCGTACATGTTACGTCACATATATTAGGTAGCGGTTTAGAGACAGGCTATCGAATTTGGATAACGTGAGATATGCGATACGATAACCCATTGTGACGTCATATCCGAAACATGATTGTTATACCCTGGTTTCCCCTTACAAAATAGGATAATAAGTTATGGTATATTATTTTAATAAATATATTGTTTAATCGCATTATTTCTTATCATTCGCATCTTGGAAGATATGTTTCCACGAGATTGTTAATTACCGTCAAAAATCGCAAGCAACACATGTCATATATTTTATAGTATTTGCTCCCAAAAGTGTATGTCTTTTAGCATAATTATTTTAAAAAGACAATTACAGACAAGGGCAGTGTCATTTCTGAGTAATATTGGTATATTTATGATGATTTTATCTTATCAACTGCGGATATTGTCATTGTTCCTCTGAATTAAGTCGTAAAAGAAACCGTAAGTCAAAACATTGATGTATTTTTTTAATAATGAAACAGAAAAGAGTTTTGTAATATATTTGGACAATGAGATGATATTAAAAATGTTATAAACACGATGCTCGTTAATTTTATAAATTACACAATGTCAGACTTCAATAATCGAATAATGTTAATATGTTTATTGTAAATGTATGAGAACGTTGTGTCAGTCAATATAAAGTTGCTGACTAGATACAACGTTAATTAGAATTTCTAAGACTTCAATTAATCCTTCAACTTTGAACCTATTCATTTCAATGGAAATTGATAGCGAGAAATTATGTTGCAAGCAAATATGAACACTAGTCGGAAAATTTCGCAATTACATCCGATGTTTCGTCAGTTTATGGACATGGAGAGCCAATCTTGCATGATTTTAAAAAGAGACCGAGCGGCTGTTGTTGTGACGGCTATTTCGAAACATAACCTTCAGGCAGACGAATATTTTTTGCGAGAATAATTCGAGGTAGCATTTTACGTCCTACGCAAATACATCAAGTAATTAGTACACGCCAATTTACTGATAAATTTGGTATCTCAAAAGGAACAAACCTACGCTAAATTACTTCCTAAATATATTACATTAGACGCTAAAAATAGACTTTCATGAAGAAAAACAAAATGTACACGTGAGACGTCTACAAATAATTTGGCTCTATATACCTCGTTAGCGTCGGGGAAAGCCAACCTTAAGATCGTACATTAAGGTTGCATTTCTGATATTTCATCGGTCAATTAGCATGGACGCCCATGTGTGTGCATATGTGAATAGTAAATTTGGGCCAACAAATTCGGAAGTACTACCGCTGTTAATGAATTCACCGTTCGTCGCAGCATCCGATGTCGAGATTGCAATACGGAAGTAACGGCCTGTCCGCTTTGTTTTAACGTTTTGACCATTGTGTAACGGGTTCATGCCGATTAAAATGACAATAAAAGTGTTACTAACGCATAAAAATAACGGTTTTCAACTCCAATACTATTCTGTTTCATTTAATAGTTCGTCAATGATAAGTAAACAAAACACATAGCAATATCTAAACACAAACAAAATCACATCCTAATTATAATTTTAACATACAACTTCTACCAAAGAGAAATGTCTGCCAGGCGCATACAATCTCCTTCTATTCAGAGCACACTCCTTCCATTATTGAAGTAAAACCTCTATCAGGCATGTTTTAAATGCAATAACATGCAATATATAATGAGTTGTAAATATGACACCGGAATAATTAAAAATAGTAGAAATATAAAACAATATTAATTAAATTATATGTTAAGTCCAATAAATGCATATATTTTTGAAATACAAAGTTTTATGCATCAACCTATATTTTACAATATATTGACAAAGCAAAGTTAGTTTACCTATATTATCTGTCAACTGGAAAAGAATCATTAAAGTGAACGTCTGATACCAACTTTCATCATGTCGAGATAACAATGCAAGCAATGCGAGTCGGAGGTTTCCTTCTACGCAATATTGTTATTGACAACTCAATTATAAACAATGGAGGTGTCATATTAATATAGGTATTATTTTCAACACTAAGAGGTGTAGACGTTCTAGCTCGTGTATTTATAATAAAATTTATAAAAAAAACAGTATTGTATGCGCCTTACGTTTAATTAAAATAAACGCGATAGTACATAGCATAAAATCTTTGAATTAGTATTTAATATTAGATTCAAACTGTCGATCCTGTCTCGATGTGCAGACTCATTTCATTAACCGCTCCTTGACATTCAGAGGAGACCCCAGCGAATTGTTGACATCATCAAAATGATACACATCTAGATTAAGTCACAAAGATTGAGAAGGTCAGTGCATATGACAAACAATTAAAGCTGTCAATATTAAGACGCCACAAAGTCAATGACAGTCCTAAGAAGGGAGGACACGGTTGATACGGCGTATCTCCAATGCCGATGAGCTAATGTTCCTATTTCCTTCTCTTTGTTAAACACAAGCCTGCCAAGTAACGCTTGCATATTTAGCAGGTAATACACTATAGCATGACCTGAATTACCCTCCCGACTGCAGTTATAAATAGGACGGTCTGTTTTCTGGATCAATAATGGCCGTTGCTGCTCGACTTTGTTTTAAATAGTAATTGAATTTACCAATTCTTTTTTTATTAATACGTTTTCGATCTTTATAGATTTTTAAAGAGATATGAGCAAAATTGTATAATACTTACTACACAATAATCATTTATTTATTTACTTACATAATATGTTATTATATAGTATATGCGTATTTATTTAAAACGTTTTAGAAAAAAATGTACTAAATACACTTGAGAATTATCTGCTAAAAGCCCTGGGGACTAAAGAGAGAAGGCGAAGAATGATCATAAAAATAAACCAAGTCTAATATAATTGACCTATTAATTGTTTATAAGAAGGTATTTATTTATTATTTATAAACATTTTCTACATCAAGAATATTGTAAGAACTAAGTATTAGTTAAAGTCTAGCGTAGCGTGTCGGCCAAGGTTCAACTAAGAGCCTTTACCCTTCTATAAAACAAAAAAAATCTCACGCGATTACCAAGAGCGCTAATGTTCACTATTGTAACAGCTTCCTTGTTGAATTTTAAACAATATTTGGTGAACATACAAAAAATTATTAGTAGGTAGTCATCGAACATGGTCAGTTTGTTCATTATAAATAACACGTGAATTGTCTCGACTTATTAGAAACCGATAATAACGCGGAACAAAATTGCATAACGATAAAGGGTTAATGACACGAAGCTGGCGTAACTGCGAAATATGCGATGCACTCACACATATATAATATTTAAAAAATAGTTTGTTTTCTGTGTCATCAATCAAAAGGGACTCTCAGCCTATTTTCCATACACATTTAATCTTTCTGCCACGCCCATTACTACGCCCTTAATACGTCCAAGTAATGTTAAACTTCTTGTCAGTGTAAACTTGTAAATTTTTAATATTAAAATTCACAATACTGTGAAATTCTTTTAATAAATCAATCGTTATAAATTGCTAATTTTTTTCTCATACTAAAAGTTGCAACGTAAAACGGTGACCGCTAAAGTTATTTTTAAAATAATCGTTTGTTGTTAAGTTCTTAATGCTCTTGGAGTTTACGTTCTAATTTAGTTGCACAAGTAAAAACTGTTTAAAACCGCGGTTTTTTGGCATGCCCTTTCAATTTACCTTTTAAATATGTTTACCGTTTAGCCGTGTATACAAGCTCGTCTCCAAAAATAAACTTAAATATAATATTACATAATTTAATTACCACCACCAAAGGTTAGTCACTAAAAGCAGTTAGTGCTTAAAGATTTTAGAAAGTGTGTTATACAAAAATGGTTTAAATGTTACGGCTTTGCGATGTGTAGATTTTATTTTGGTTCATTACATAAACTACTTTCCCAACTTTAATAATTTATATTTAACAAATACATTTATAAGGTACAATTGAAATGAAACCGAGCCATGTGTCTAAAACAAATATTAATAATAGTAATTACGAGACCAAAAAAACGCATTTTCAATGTTATCTTATATTTTTACAACGTGACGTAATGAAATTTTATTACTAGTCTTGTTCTATTTTAAATATTGCAATTCATTCAACAATTTAAAAACAACACGCGGGAATACATTAAGAGTACTAAGTAGGAATTCCATACTACTGAACAGTTAATTAATATAAAAGTTAAAACATAAATAATGTAGCATAAAAGGATATTAATAAAATACCATGCTTTCTTTGTAGAAAGAGCGTAGGACGTTCTAAATTAGAAAGAAGCGCTCTTTATTTTCCTAGAAAGCAGGTTGTATTCTTTATAAAATAAATATAATCCTTCTTTGTTTTTCCTTATAATACTAAAGCGGCAAAATAACGCTTATTCCATTAGGTGAAAAGAAAAAAATTACAATAGATTTAATATAATAAGTTGCCATTAACCGATCGGCTCAAGGATATTGTCTGGAAATTTCACATTTTAATCGCCGACTTAAATCACAACGGTTAATCCATTATAGGGTAATCTAACTACAAGCAAACGAGCATTTAATGAATTCTACGTCAACAAAACAAGAGGTAATTGACCACATTAAACATAAAAGTGTAAAGTTTATTCACAAACAATTACTAATCCAAATAATAATGGTATCGAATTACGCAGAATTAATTTCTTATTCGCACGATTTCGCTATTTTTATATTTCGCTTTCTAGTCTAACAATACAATCCGCGAAGTCTAAGAAAAATATGGAAATGTCATAAGACACTCGATGTCATGTAGTAGTAACTACTTATACACGATTTTTATCTTACATTCTGTGAGCGAAAAAATGGACATTATATAAACTTCATTTGTCACAAAACACACACTTTCAAAGTGCATTCATATTATAATAGTTTTAAGTCAATTATATTAAGTTTTTCTGAATAAAAAGGGCAATGTGCAGAATATTGATAGTGACGAGCGGATATGAAATTGGCATTGGGGATGTATCACGGGCAAACGAGGATTCATGGCCACGCTATCTCTGTAGTCTGTACAACCACACAAGGTTAACACACTTCATTATAGCATTAAAAAACAATGTCAATTAAGACACAGGAAATAAAATATACCTATATTTTAAGTATTAAAATGTTTTATTAAAGGCAAGGGGGATTTTTATATTTGCTAAAAGTTTTAGCAGAGTTTTGGAGGGAAATTGAAGTTAAAATTTTTTATAGTCATTTGCCCACAGTCCTGTTTCACGAACTCTTAATTGACAATTGTAATTAAAAGTAAAAACAAAGTGTGAACAATAATCCGAGATAAATTAAATTTATCTCAAGAATCTCGTCATAAACCTTAATAATTAGGTTTCAATATCACAAAAAAATCACTTCGCTTCTTTATTTTCGAATGGTCTTTTGTCTCTTCATAACATTTCGAAGTTTTAAATGTCATTAATATATCTGATTATTCCGAATGTAGGTCGAGATAGCTGGCTTTTCATTACACACTTTTGTCATTGAACCTGACAACAATTCACAGACTAAGTATTTGGGCATCAATAACAAATAATCATGTAATTAACAATGCATGAAGGTTATACAAAGTGCGGGCTTCCGCCATTCAGGGTGTCGATTGGCGACAAAAGACCTTTACTCTTTTCAACAGTTTTTCATCTTTTCCGGGTTCTTTTAAATTCTAACGCCCTTGAATGTTTCAGACCAGAAACGTATTTGCTCAATTGACACAGAATTAACACACATTTCAATAAACTTAACGGTTAAAATGTTAAGAATAAAAGATATATAAATTATTTAAATAATTATTAATCTCTGCTCGACTTAAAATAAGATATTTGTTATTTATAATTGCGTGAACAAGTGGCGCCATCTCTACTGATAACTGGAATTTGCAATACTACACGGTATCGACACCGACTGTAACTAGATGGCAGCACTAACTTTAACAACTATTGTTCAGAACTACATATAGATGGCGCCCTTCTATGGGTCAGATTTGAAAAATTGGAAGAGCAAAATTTAAATGAAGAACAAAATAAATCTATTTTTAGGAAGATCACACCAGCCACATAGAGAAAGAGCCCCAAAGATATTTATAAATTGATTATTCCATGCAATAAATAGTAAAGTAATTTTACTTTACAAATAGCTTGTTAAATTTATAATGAAGTAATCTTTAAAAATAATTAATGTTGTGACATTTTAATGAACCATAAATCAATGATTAATGCATAAGAAATTGAATTAATTAAACTTTCGAGTGTTGAATAACAACAATTTTTACCCCGAAAAAGTCAAAATATACCTACAACGAAAATATTTATTACACACTAATTATTCATTATAGTATCAAGCGAATAAAGTCCGCAGTAGTTGCACATTAAACATATGTTTATAAATACTTGAAACTAATTGGACATAATCAGCTGATAAAAGTGCATGTTAAAAAATAATTGACTTCACATCACTGAAGTGGCAAGTGCCAGACATTTCACAGACGCAGGCTAATTATAGCGGCAACATTTTAAACTAGACAGCACGTAGTCATTCAATACTATTCATTTACTACTACTACAACAAAAAAAAAACAGACCATTAAAAATGAAATCTATTTACAATGAACTAAGATTTATTATAACGATTTTGTATAACTATGTATGTTACATAGCGTAAATGCACATTTATAGCATCTATTTAACAACATATAAAATAGTGTAAATTGTATTCTAATACTATTGACATAAGATTCAATTTACTAAATGAAATGGTAATGTGTGTAGCTGGATGTGGGATACAAATCCACGTGGTATCAGCTACGTCATGCAGCATGCTATCATTACTTGTATTTATTTACAACTTTAATTAATAACGCATAACTTTGGCATCATTACGTAAATCTGTTAATTTGACGGCGCCTATGTTTTGACCACATTCATAATTAAGAAAGACAAACGGGGTTTATTGTTATTATTTTTAGTGTGTCTATAGTTTTATACCATATTTATTTTCTTCTTAAATATTGTAGAACCCAACAAATTATATTTCTTGGTATGATGTAAGCAGTCAAAGTATCAATTAAAATTCTGTTTGACATAGCTTTTGTGAAGTATGAAACGGCTGTAATGAGCTCCATTGCGAGAGACCCACTCGACATGTTCTTAAACAAACCAATAATGCAATTCGCACATAAGCTATTTTGAGTTACCACTTGTCGTTTTGTGTCAAGTATAACGTATTATTTAGTGAAAGTATAAACGTCATTTGTGTTAGTTCGGCTTTTAAACGCGAGCCGGAGTGCGGTTCAGCAGAGACAATCGTTTCAAAGAAGGTGGTGCTACTTCTCCGAGGCAGCAGATTGGGCTGTCGTCGGTCTGTCTACTATATAATTTGAAATTCCATATAAACCGTACTGCAAAGTACGCAAGCTGACAAAATACAAGTCCTGAGTGGAGTGTTAGTCTAATACAAATCATTCAAGATAGTGTTAATATTTCGATAAAAAGAAGTAATTGTTATGACATCCGTTTATAGTTAAATGATGTAAGAAAACAAAACATTTCACGATTCCAATTAATAGTAATTTAATGGTTTGTTTTGAATCATAAAATTATTTAACCGCGGACGTAATAAATGACCTAATTTTGTTTAAATATTTGCAGTCAACAATTACGTGAAAGTTTCATGCTGCGATTATGGGATTATGTAAGCATTTGACAGTCTAATAATGAATTCAAATTAAAAGTACATACATATAACCCAGTTTCTATTGTTAAAGAAAATTCTAAGACGTTAAATTTATATAATTAGGTGTGTTATGCATAAATGAAACAATTACATGCCGCTTTTAAGGCAGCTACACACATGCCAGTAACGCAACTGCGTGTGTAAAAGTGACACTGCTGGTATCCTATAATAGCATGCCTATGTCTCATATTACCGCATCGATGTAATCCCCATACTCTTGACTAGTAAGATACTGGCATAGCGGCCTTTATTAAGGTATTAAATTAATTTAAAAAATGTCTCGTAAAAATAATCATTTTTTAATCATTTTTTGAGTTATTTATAGTTAAAATTCTTGATTTCATGGAACTTTAGGATTCATCTACATTCTTTTTCATTTATACAAATAATAAGTTTGTTTTATGATTACAGTTCGCAGCATATAACTTTTTCCACGAAATCTTTATTCATTAATTGCATATCTGTTGTTGTATCACTATATGTTTTCTTTAAAAATAGTTACAATTTGGATCAAAATATTAATAATGAATTCTTGATCCTTGAATTAGTTCATTGGCATTGACATTAGGTAGCAAGCGAACGCCCGGGACGACTAATCTATTAGAAGGTCTTTGCACCTAATTTATTGCACATTAAATTTAAATAAAATCAAACAAAACAAGAATCATACCTAAAAATACTACAATTTTAGTGCATTGCTTAAAATGTACGTATTGAATTGATTAGGTCTTCGAAGCTAAATGTAATATTAAAAATGATTAATATTTATTAATAGAATATTATAATCATTATCGTGAGTCTTATTACTCACTATAAATATATTTTTTGTTATGATCATCTTTTATTATTTTTTATGGAACGACAGCATACTTGTGATGTGGTCTCAAGAATAATATTAGTAATAATTTTTATCACTTCAAAATTCAAACTATGTTTGCTAAAATAATTTTATGATAATATCGTGGGATCTAGGTCTGAATTTCAGGGCATCCACGCTATTATCAGTTAGGCCAATTTACATAAACTCTTCGTAAATTATATGCCTAAACCTTCCTCGCCAAGTAATCTACTTATTACTGAAAACCTATTGAAAAACCTACAGTAGTTTTTTTTAAAAATCAGCCTGTACATATATACTCAGATGTGCAAGGATTAATAGTACTTTAAGAATTATTTGAGGTCACAGCAATGAAAGTCGATGAAATTAAAACACGCGAGACTTGTTTATAAATTGTAATGCAATTTTATTTTAAAAATAAAAGCTTACGCAAAAGCAATGTTTTAAAGGCGGTATACGTATTATCACTTTCACAATATTGTTAATCTTATTTCCGTGAGATAATCGTGTAAATTACGAAGGACTCGCAGCTGATGCATACGAGGGTGAAAGTGGAGCAGTCAACAGGCTGACCTAACAGAACTCCCTGACGAACAGTTTTCACCTCACTTTCCAGCACTTTGCGCTTTTAAGAATATTCGCACCTTCAAATTGTGTTAACTATTCAAAATGCAATTTACATGTAAGACGGTTATTATTGCATATTTCAATTTGAAAAACTGTCCATGGATAAACTAGGATTGTAGCAATTGTGTTGTTTAAAATAAAAATTAAAATAATAAACGTAAGTAGAGATTTAAAATATTTCTCTTATATATTTTTTTAATTTTTTAAAAATTATTATAATTATATTAAAAAGCGAATATAATATACAATATAATAATGACATTTTAAAATTTAATTTCAAAGTTAAACAACTGAAATATAAATAAAAATTAAAAAAACAATTTTAAATTTATAAAAATGGAATATTTTGTAAGAATGCAGTATTTGTTTATTTGAAGCATTTAGTACGTGATGTACTCTCCACAAACCAAACCAAAATATTTATGTCAAACAATTCTCAAAATAAATATAATGTTTAAACATTTGAACAAAATTGACCCAGTTTCGTACGTGGTAGGTCAAAATTGACTCGTTTACACTTGGACCTCTACGCTAAGCGCGAACATGGCGTTAAACACCGCATTCAAGCGTGCGATCGTGATATACACGGCTGAATTGCTAAAGCGATTTAAAATTTATTAGTGAGGTATGCACTTCATTTGTTCATTCTAATAAATTCATATTAAGTTAAAGTAAACAGGCACAATGGCTTCCGCAGAAAAACGTTTGCAGACGACTCTCCAGGTTGGTAGAGCCAACTCTTCTCTTTAGCCTGACTATTTACAATTTCATTCCGCAGAAGCTGTCTTGGTACAACATGTATCTTTTCTAATTTTTATTGCAACTTTTTTTAGTGCACGCATATTACATATAAATATAGAACGTATATTTAGTAACAGTGTTATGATATCTCATCCACTATAATGTCTTAAAACAATTTTCCGTCATAAAAAAATCTCATCAGATATTATAAAACCTTGAATATACAGCATGAATCAGTATATTTTGCGTAGCTTAATATAATGTTATTAAAGATATTCCAAATGTTATGTATGCGTGTGTGACACAGAAAACGTGAATTGTATGTAACCTTTAGCTTCTTCTATTATTAAAGATAGAAAACACTTCCTTCTATTGCATAACCATTATGATTATAAAACTATATTATAATGTTATAGTAATAATGACATTATTAATAGAATTAAGATAAAAATAGCAAATATATAAATTATAAATGCGATTGTCTAACTGTATACTTAGACATTCGAATGGATATTGATAAACACATTGCAATGGACATCTAAAACATTGCTAAGAGGTTTTTGATCACCCTGTATAAAAATCTAGAATGTCTAATGATGGCTGCATTTCAAGTGAGGTTATTCGCAAACACGATTCAAATAATTTAAAATACTTTATTGGCTTATCGTCGCGTTTGTTTATTAATATCAGCTAGGATGGTTTAGAAACTTTTAAATTAATCAGAATAAATAATATTACTAGTTGTATAAGGTATTTTAAATTAGATGAATTCTCAGTGGTCATATAAAGAAGTAATACCGGTTCGTATAAAGTTCGTGTAAAGTCGCGAATTGACTGCTTGTTTGATTTAAGTTCATGAAGGTTGACTGTGACACAAATAGTCCATTACCTATATTACAAGCTCAATACAGAACGTGCAAACACAGAGCTATAGAAAGTCCGCAACGAGACAACTTTCGCGGCCGAATTCGAGAGAAAGTGGTCCGTGGCGCCAAACGCATACATTATATCACTATGTAGAGTCTTATTGGGTTATATCATTTACATCACCTCCCGGTCATGTTTACAAGTAAAAATTAAAACAGATAATTATGTTTCTGGATATTTCCATTAAATTAATATTAACCGAGCACATTATAACTATTTATCACTAGGAAGTCGTAAATGTCACAAAATTCATAATATTTGTGTAATAGCTATTTGGATATTGTAAATGTGTATGTTATGGGCACGTACGATTCGTGTTTTAGTTTATTAAACAAGGGTCCTCTCGTGCGCACAAAATTAGCATGTCCGTGTGTTGCCTTTACGAGTCCCACAGCAGAAGGCCATCACAACCGAGGCATACAAATGTAAACATAATTTTTCACATTAAACTTAATCATATTCATACATTGAATTAAAAATATAGAGAAGACACTAGGTGTGACCTTATTACACACGTATATAACATCCCAGCGGACTAATTCACATAGGTACTCGTTATAACATATACATATGTTCCATCTGGTCGCGCTCTACTCTATGACTTAACTTAACTTGGCGTCTCTATTAGGTTTAACTCAATGTAGCGTGTGATAAAATGTAGAATGATTACGATTTTAAATAAAGATAGCAAATCTATAAATAAGAATCGATATGACGTCGAAGATAGTAGTTGAAATAGTGTCATCTTTTATGTTATTTACGCGGGGGTCTATCGTGATGACCTCCGCTCTGATAACCGTCATCGGTGATCTCACGGTGACAACGTAGGAAGAACAATTGTTAGACAAAATCGATACAAATAACTAAACATTAACAAGGACATAATGAAGTAGAATCAATATTAACCATACATTTAACGCATCCGAATATTATTACTTTATAACATTTATTTGTTACTACAAGGAAGAAGCTTATGCTTTGCCTTGACATTCAAATAGGGGTTATCGTTGAGAACTAACATTTTGAAGACGAATTAAAAGCAAATTAAACACTAACTAAGAGAAGTCAATCTAGAAGATGCACATTCGTCTCTTCAAACCGGCATAGCGGGGGTGTGGTGGTCATATACCTATATGACAGACTAATATGAAAACAAAACCAAATTGATAAAAAAATAGATAAGAACTTTCGTTTAATACTAGTTGTTACATAAATATCCGCGACAAATAAAAATAAGGAAATAATAAGTGATTGATTCATAATTTATACTTAGTATTGAGAATTTGATAAGATTGATTAAATAATTATAGAAATACGATTAAAATATAATATTATAAAATAGGAAAAAAGTGAATTGTAAAATGTCACACATGTCAAAGTTCATTTCAAAACTTAATTTAAGATTCCAGTAGCTTAATATAAATAGTTGTTGCTTAAGTAATAAAACGGCAGCTCGCCTACGTTTTCATTCTCAGCATGTAGCACTTTAATATGAACTCAAAAGCGGTATCACAAAATTAATGGCTACCCGCACCATGTTTGTAAGAAGATGTGGCGAAGCGCAAGGATGTCAAGGCAATCGTCCAGACCCACCGAGCCTTCGGGCCGGCATTAATAAACGTAGGAAAACTGCATTGTAAATTGCACTTAATGACATAATAGGAAATAATATTACACGTCATTTAGGATAATAATTTGTTTACTACGCTGTCGAATCAGATTCTTTTATTCACATATTTCTCATAAAAATCTAAAAAGAAAATGTATAAACAACTCAAACGTTTATAGATCAAATTTTGAGAACGATTTGATTTTTTTATTTATATTAATTTGTTGAACATCTTTATGAACCAAATTAATATTAAAAATCAAATACAATCAAATTGATTATAACTATCAATTATTTTTCTTCCGTGTTTTAAATACAGAATTTCTTTAAGTTGACGTTTATCAGGAAGGTTAAGATTAAGTTCTTTATCTATGTAAGAGTGGTGTAAGATTGTAATTATAAGTGTCACAGTACGATATACGAGGGTGCAGGCGGTGACGTCATCGATTGTGCTGCAAACCAAACGTGCTGTCATAAATTTTAATAGCTCATTGTATTCGTACATTTAGATGCTATATGTTTGAAGGACTTTAATAGACCTAGTAACAAAAATGGTAATGAAGATTAAATGATGTGATTTTGTTTATATCAACGCCTGGTGTTAAATGGTCCACAATTTTTCTTTACAGTTTTGAGATAGTTATATATAAACATCGGTCACTATATAATGTTTTCTGTAAACATTGTAAATCTCTAATAGATATGTTTAACGCACTACTCTATATATATAAAAGTAGTCTGGCGCACCAATGACTTTCGCACACATTTCGTATGACATAGTTTCTCTACATTTAATTGCTGAAATGTAAAATAGATAAGGTCACATTAATGTTTACACGGAGGAATAAAAAGTAATATTACGAAAGCGGCCTTACATGCACAATGCATAACACAGTCACGGCTCATAAGAGAACGAGGAAGTTCTATTTTTATGAAATGTTAACGTTTACTAACGATGCGGTGTTAACAACTTACGTAAGTGGGATCCAGTTTTAAATAAAAGACGGCGATATTGGCAGTTGGAGCACGCATAAAAATAAACAAACCTTCAACGCCATGATAATTGAGATGATATTATGTTACAACATTTAATAACATAATAACGGACATAATAGAGCATTGTTATCAATTATATTTTATATATATGATTTTTTTTTCTTCATTCTTTACACTAGAACAATTTTTCAGTCTTAAAGTTTAGCAGCAACAAATTTACAGTTACAGTCAAGTCAATCATAGCTTTAGTGAATTCTATTAACACTTTCAAAATGAAAACTGAAATCTTAAACCAGTCCACGCACACATCCAGGAAAACTCATGTTCTGGAAAATAATACAAGAACGACGGTTCCATCCGGTTGCCTGGAAGAGATCGGTTCTTAGCAATAAGGCCGCCATCTCTTCTTACTCGCTTACTCTGTATTATTTTATTGTATTATTAAGTAATAAATAAATAAATGAATAAAACGGAAATTATTCAAAATTATTTTGCTTATAATTCCCGCTTAACATTCAGTAATTTGTCTCGACGCGTTTCATTTCGAGGCCGAAGCGACCGCACGTCGAGACAAATTACTGAATGTTGTAGCGGGAATTATAAGCAAAATAATTTTGAATAATTTCCTTTAATATGGATTTCCGCAAAGTAACGCCTAAAACAACCAATTATAAATGAATAAAACGACTTCAAGCACTAGCTAAAACTCAAAATAATGTACTTTACTACAAAAAAAAAACATATTTGAGATATAGTGTTGTCTTTGGTTATTAGTGAATTTGATTTAAATAATTTAAACTTTCACAACTTCGAATTACCTCTTAGCCTTTTAAATTTAAAGCCTTTTAAATTTTTAGTATTAGTCAATCTGAGTAACTAAGTTACTCGGTTTCCTTCACACTGTTTTGAGAAGAAAAGTCAAATTATTTTGAAATACCTGCTTATTTTCATATAGGTAGATTTTATGAAAAAAATTGTTAAAATTTGTTCAGTGCGTATTTTATAATGAGTGAAAGCAAACTTAATTTAGTACTTAGCTGTGATCATTTTAACAGAGTACTCTTGTGTTAAAAAACAATTACTGAACGGGGTGTAAAATAAATGCCGAGTACCTACGTTGAATATCGCGCATCTATCCCTCCCTTCCCTACCACGTGACTGAGGTAAATCAATAAACGTTCAGCATGAATCTAGGTAGATTTTCATAGAAGTATAGCCGCAAAACAGATGGGTACAAGGTCAGCTCAATACAAAGCGCGAAACAGCCGCACTCACACCTAGACGCGTACATACGTTTATCTCAAATCAAGTCAAATGCCAGGTGCGATTTTCATGCGCGCGCATTTGCATTACGCGATTATGTATGAGTGCGTTTGTTTTGCTAGTTGTATCGAGCTGACCTTTTGTATGCCCTAGTGAAAGCCTTTGACGCTATCCTCCGCACCAAATATTTATATTTAAAAATATTAATACTTATTTGAAATCAGGACATTGAGTAACTGAGTGGTTATTATTTTTCCTTTTTTTTTTTGAAGTAGCGAAAAAGGTGACTCACTATATGTGATCATAATTAGGATTAAGAGACCCCGCTCTTATATTACGATAATGTAAGCAAAAAAGGCGATACAATTATTTTTTTATTAAATAGAAGTGGACCGGAATATTCCACAATACGATCACGATATTAGTAATCTTTGACCTAGTCATTGAAAAATACGTGACAATATTATATCCAGGGTTCTTGACATGTCGAGAAATGTATTTTTATTCTAACAACAATAAACACAAAAACAAATAATCAGTGATTTACAAAATTAAACTAGATACTGAGCAGCACCATCTTAAGGACTATTTTCGCTGTAATTCTACAAGCCGTTTTCATATCAATTAATAGAAATGATGTAGCTTAATGGTACGACTGAATTTACACTCCTAATAGGTTATCTTTACTCGTTTAAGCGTATCTTATGATTCTAAGGGCTGACATGAGTTATTCTAAAGCGTTAACTGGTTCAGCTGTACCTACGTAACAGACAACAGTGGCACCGTTCATTTGTTCGCGAAAATTTGCACTACAATAGGAAGGAAATAAACGAATAACGACTATAAATCAACTTCCTTAATCTTACTTAGAATAATCAATGACTAAATAATAAATGGAATCATCTACTTATTATTCTAACATTAAACACTGAAACTCATTTGAGAATGACGACGTGGGTTAAAATATAAAGCATGAGTTTGATGTTTACTTTTTTGAAATCACGATGATGCCTAGAAGTCATCAAAGCTCAGAATCGCTTCTAATATATCTTGCATAATAATATTTTTATATCAGAAACTTGTTATATGTTTTAACTTTAATTAATTAATTAAAACAAAAAATATATTTATAAATAGAATCTTTAAGTTAATAGTGCTAAAAAAGTTCATGCATTTACGACGTTTTAAATATACGTGACTCCATGCATTAGGTCAGTAGTATTGAAATTGATTTAATAAAAACAATTACAGTTTTTTTATTATCAAGTCTTACATATTAAAATGATTCATTACAGAAGTTCCTTTGTTGTGTCATGAACTTAAAGCATATTACGTGAACGCAATCACACATATGCTTCCATCCAGGCACGTACCCCGATAAAGTTATTTTTTATTTACGTAAGCGACCCCTTTATATTGTTATTCTTATCATTTCAAATGCTTTAGCGTATTCCTTGATATCACATGGGATATCATTGTTTATTGAACATAAATAATTTTAATATTACCGATTTAACTAATTTAACATCACTTCATGAGATTTACTATCGTGTTAATTTTTGACGTTTCGAAACCTTTGCAGCCATCGTGGCCATTGCGAGACTGAGCAGAGAAAACAAGCAAAGCTTTCGAAACGTCTTATCATACTAGCAAAACAAATATAATAGTACGCTTAGTCTTATAAATAAAAAATATCCACACATATGTTTTGTATGTTATTTGTTTGGAAACAAAATATATATTGATTTTATTGGCAATATTAATAAACAAAAACCATACGAGGCTTCATGCATTGTTTGTATTTTTTTTCTTTGAAAATCACAATTTAGCACAGATCACTGATGATATGATTCGTATAAAGATACCCGTTATAGGAAGTTAATCCAAGGTTGTTAAACTTACTATTAAATCCATAATATAACGGCTTGTAGATAAAATAAAATACCTACTATATTTTTTAACAGAACTTGTTCTTATTTTTTCGTATAATTTTCGGGTTAAATAAACGACTCTATAATATATTCCGTATAATGAATCGATATTAAAGATCTAATTATAGTAAATTTAATCGTCACGTTTACTTTGATTCTTGGCGATATTATATCATAATCGATTAATTTATACAGCTATTTCTTATAATACTTAGCTTAAAATATAACTGAAATATTTTTATCTTTTTATTATATTGCTTATATAATCGTCATTATTTTATTATATTATTTAAATTGAAATACTAACAAAACATTTTTGATATATAGGTATTGTTTATTTTAGTAAAATAAATTTAAACGCCTTACACAATAATACCAGCAATATTAAATAATAATAGAACTTCAAAATTCAATAGTAACTATCAATTATTGTGAGAATTGTAGGCGTAAGTATAAAATACAATTATAATTACCAATTAAAAATTAAGTAAATAGTTTAACGAACACGAATTGAATGAATCTTTAACTTGTTTTAAAATGATGTTCCATTTTTAAACTTTACCAATATTCCTGATAGAAAATAATAAAATAGTTTTTGAAGATTCCTAAAGATAGTAGGTTCTAGCAGTTTTAAATCTCATTCCGAAAGTTATGTTTCATCTAAACTAGAGAATGTAAGCAAATTATTTAAAATCAAAATACTGTGTTTTCATTTTTCCTCCATAACTCCATTGGAATTTAACAGAGATTCCGCCACCTTACTAAAGTTTCCCAACCTCAGTTCATTGCTCAAAGTGGTTGTCAACGATATCGCCCTTAGTGACTGACGCACAATAAGAAAGGGTATATAGTATATTTCAAAACGCATAAGCAGAGTTGTTGAAGTTAGTGGGTCGCTTAAGCTATTTTTAAAATCTACTCTTATCTCTTAAGATTAGAGTCATCATAATACTTCAATTTGATAATAAAGAAACTATGTTAATAGCAAGGCTTATTGCACATAAATATATTACTGCGTACAAATATTTTTTATGCAGACGAATCTCGAAGACGAATCAGAAATTGGTCTACCACCCTAAACTTGAATTAGAACTTAATAAAAATAATAAATTTCTTGACAAACTATACAAAAAATAGTGGCAATAAATCAATGTTCTCAGTCCTTTATTGTAGCAAAAAAAATTGAATTGTATTTTGTATGGAGATATTGTAAATACTTGGTCACGGTTATGCACCGCGCTGTCTTGTCGCCAATTTGGTACCTAAGTAAATCTAAGCGATGACGCGTGACTTCGAACCTTGACTTGACCTAGGGAGAACACCGTCCTCACTGACAGACCATAACGAATAATATAATATTACAAAGTTTTGTTCCGCAACAAAAATTAATGTTGTAACAGTACGGAACCGATCGCAAAACTAAGATAATTTAATAATAGGAAAATAATTAAGTTATTTTATCAAAAACTGTCTAATCATAGTTCCGTTAACTTTCTTTGGAATAGTGCATGTAACTAAATACTTTTATTACTAAATTAAACATTAAAATTTATTATCTGATATCACATATCTACGAGTAGGTATGTTCCAGATTCGTATCTCCCCGTCTATTTATTTAGTTTCTCTTTTGTTTTTTAATTAATTATCGTTACAGAGGTTCAAAATTCCAAGTTAGTCGCCATATTATGTAAATATACACATAAAATATAAAAATCATAAAAATTTCCGTTAAAATTTGCCGTAACGAGTTTTGACCCAATATTGATAAGAAATTGAGAAACATCACGCTTGGTTATTAAGTTCTTAACCTGCCATGCCTAAAGACCACTGTTCATAGAGAAATTATGAACCATTAAATTAAATATACTAGAGAATACAGAAAAAATTTCATTCCAATTCTTTTATTTATTTGATTATTTTTAAATATCGAATCACCATGTCTCATGGTTTACGTAGTTTTCTATGAGAATCTATACTCCTGAGCACCACCCCTCAATTTATGACAACTGGAGCAAACAGCACCGCGCTCGCAATCCGACCACGTTGGTTGTGTACACTTCAAAACTCGAATTAAAAATAAACAAATGAAAAGCAATAGTAAGCCACATCTTCACTTTTAAATTAGTAAATATACCGCGTGTTTTTCATGCCATAAATTCGGCAATTTCTCGTCTGTAAGCATACATGTGCCTAAGTCAAACAAACCTGGAAACATACATTTTAATTATATCACTACAACACAATAGAAACTCGTCAGAATATTAATTAGTATTTTCTATAATTCGACCCAGTTTCAAAGTAAACAAAGGTAGTCGTAAAACAGGGCCGCAGACGTTTTTATACGAGGTGAGCGACTCGACGTTATCAATGATTATTCCTGTTAACTTGAACCACGCCGAAATTGTAACTGGAGCAGAAAACTGATTTTTATAGATTTCTTTAAATAAATTAACCTACTTAAACATAACCCATAATTTAGAAAACATTTTCTTGCTTAATTTTTTTCATAAACGTATGATAAATTTATTTATTTGTTTTACGGACTTCTTTGTCGGCAATTTCATCTATTTTAATTTTAACACTAATTTTTAACATACTTAGTTAAGGTTTGATAAGGTTCGAAGGAGAATAATTTCAGGAAAATAATTCAAAACTATCTCCATATATCAGCCAAATGTTTTTAAATTACAGAATTCACTTTTATAATCAGTTTTCGACTAAACTATTTTTCTGGGTATATTATTTTAAAATATAAGGGTTGTATTTGTGGTTGTATTGAAAAAAAAAGACAATTGACTAGCGTTACAACCTTGGCATGTGGACCTCCAAATTACACATAACAGCGACGCAGCTGGTTCGGACAAAAACGCGCAAGGTCTTAGGTATTAGTATACTTCCTAAACTGACTAGAAAAGGTACTATTAACATTATCGTGATATATATGTTTTGAATTACCCATAAATATAAACATCATTCCCGCCAAATACCATTTCAACAATGTAAAACATATTTATAGAAACTAAAAACATTTGCCAAGACGAAAATCGTACACAAAGCCGGTTTCAATGTTTTTGTTATAAAAATATATAATTATGAAAGAAACATGTGGTCTTATTTCAGATTTCTTTGTATAGCCTAAGATCCCGCTACAAGATTTTCTACGTTCATTACTATGTTAATTAACCAGAATGCATTTTGTATACAATATTATTCTTTTCTCATGCTACCTTCACAATAATTATAATTAAAGATATGCAAAGAATTTAGTTTGGCATCTCGAAACATGTCATCAACTAGGCTTATTCATACATTTTTACAAACAAATCGGCAAATATGCATTCCTCTAATAATAATATTCTATAAAAAATCCGTTCTGTTTACCTTGGATTCTTGCAGCTGGATCATAGATTATTAGGAGGAAAAGCAGTTTTTTAAAGCTGTTCAAACAGATGTGTTATTTGCACCCTTATGCCATTTCAACAAAACTCAGCACAATGTTTTCGTAACCAATATCATTAAGTAGTTAAATAAATTTCATGCCTAATTTGTACTGACTTTTGTTATGCAACTCTTTATTCTCGGATACAAAAATCTTCAATGTTACATCATTATTATGAACATTAATTTATTCACTTTATAAAGATTTGCATCTAAGATTATTATTATTTAAAATGATCATCTTTTTATTGAAATAAACTTTGTGCAATTATAGGAATAATAAATAAACATGTATTTAAACAAATTTAAAGGATGACCTTTTAAATAAAAAACAAAAGTCGGAAAATAAACAAAAAATACTCTGTCAAGTGCAAGTAATTAATCATTGTCTAACTATTATTAATGTTTACTTCTAAAATTAATTATGAAACAATATACTATTACTTAGGACCGGTAACTCAATTCTTGCTGGTCAGTTGCTAAACTAAGGTTTACTTACGGATATTGTATGTACAATATTAAACTTGAACTGTGTGACAGTTATTGTATACTAATATTGCCTCATAACTAAGGAAAAGTTGATTTATCGGCCCTTATGTTTAATTTAAAGGTAGACAAATTAGATTGATAGATATAGGCATATAATTCTAAATTGACAGATAATTCTTTGATATTTTCAACAACCTTTTATATGTTGACCGAAAAGTTAAACACATACATGAAATGATTGTGACTATTACCAGAAATAAGGTTCATATTCCTATACTTATTAATTATTTGTTAGATGAAAAACGTAATGAAATTGAATAATGTGGTTATGCCAAAATGAACCTTATTTTTGTAAAACATGAGCTCCTTACCTTCACACAATGTGGCCAAATAGTCGCCGTCTGTGGATATTTCGACTTTAAGAACAGTCCCAGGATGTCGCCGCATGTTCTTCACCAACCATGGATGGTTGAATTCGCTCCTGTTATAGACCGCAGCTTCATCGCCAATATTCTGCCCTTCTTTTTCATCATCGACGCCTTCTTCATCCGCATTATCCTCATCAGAGCTCTCAGAACCTGAAATTAAAGCAATCGATTTATTAATTTAATATTTTTATAGATCTAGTGTAAATATATTAGGTTACTCGCGAACATGAATTCTAAAATCAGATATAAAATTAGAAACTAAACGAAATAATAAGCCGCAAACAGTCTTTTAAATTTGTTTTTAGATTTATATAGTTTTTCAAAGCCCGGCTCACGTTGTAGTCTCATGATGTAATCATATATGTCGCATAAAAGAAAGATTTATGTTAATCTTTTATTGGTTTTTTTTTTGGACTAATAATGCTAGGATAACTAGCCCAGGTCCTTTTTTTATCTATATTTGAATAAAAAATCAGATTAAGAGCCGGTAGTTCAATCCTTCCTTCCTATAAAATAAGACAGCCAGTCTTGATTCTTATTTTAAAGAATGACAAATTAAGCTTTCTTATAATATTTTTAATGTACGTACAGCTTCTTTAAGTGCCTAAGGTCAATTTATTTTATTATTGAAGAGGATAATTGAATTTGTATATTAATTTATTATATTAATTTATTATATTGGTTTATTATCGGGTTAACTGTGTTTATGGTATAACTGTATAATAAGTAGGTTTACGCAACAAAAAAAAGCAAAGTTTTTTTACTAAATTCGCCAGTTGATATATCTTATAAAGCATGAAATCTACGAGTATCTATCTCGTGATTTTGAAATTAGACAGAGACGATAAAACTCTATCAGCCACTCACACCCCTCTCTTGCTTGTCTCATACATGCTCTTTCTACAATAGTTTTAAATAAGTCCTAGGCTTTTGCTAAAATCGTTTGCTTTAATTCTAGAAAATACTTGTCAGACAAAATTTGTGCTAAAGCGGATATAGTATGGGTGGCGCATGTTACTCCTTTTATTAACGAATATAGTCCAGTGTAGCCACGACACGACAGAGATGGCTAAAAAGTAAAAAGCTTTCGAAACGTAGGATCATATTAATCAAACTAAAACTGCATAAAATTTTAAAATTCTATTAAAACCAAAATAAGTATTCAGACAAATATTTGTCCTTAGTCTAGAATATTTTACTTAATGAAAAACATATGCAAAACATAAACACGGATTACATAACACTCTTTAAGTTGAAAAAAAAGGTAATAAAAACGTATTATACAAAGGACAAAATGTACAGTTTGGAGGAAATATGGTAGTTAAGTCAATGTTAAAAGAATTGTTTATTCAAAGTGCATAGTGGGTAATGGATATAGTGAATAATGGGTTCTCTTCGTGACTTCAATGTGCATACATAAATCTTGTTGCTATTGTTGAATTAAATAAGAAAAAAACACAGTTGCTATGACAATATTCAATTTAAATACTCGTATGTAGAGTGACCTAGTCGCGTTTTGGGATAAGTTTGAAGAAAGTAACCCGGATAACGAGTGTGTCCTGTCGATTTGGACGGAGTAGATTCGCCTCCTCGGGCCGGTATAGTGGATGTGACTATTGGACGCAGACATCTGTATGTGGTAACAGTTGTCTCCGTTCAAGGACCACACTCTATCATAACATCAGACGGAGTGTGGTCACTGGTCATATGTCAGGTTACTTTAAAGTGGTCAGCATGCGGAAGTCCCTTGTGATTATTTTAATTCAACGTTTCGAAAACTTATAAGTCATAGCATAAGCTTCATGGGTTTTTAAATATGTAAATATTTGTTTTGGGTCTGGGTCTTATATGTTTGTGTCGTCCTTGAACACGTATAGTATATCTTAATTTAGAGTCAAAATATAAAGCAGAATTAAAGAAACAGTTGAATTTAAGCAATTAAATGTCAATTGATAATTATTTAATCAATCTAGTATAGCTACACGTACTGTTAACATCAAATTTTGGGACGAATAGAACGTGATTAATTAAATTGACAACATTTAAAAAGTCATTCTAATATTTTTGATGTTGACCGTACAGTGGCACAAGCTCAGCATATTAAGCACGCAGAGTTTAGGATTACTTTTAAAAAACTAGGTACTTATTAAAATTCCCTCACTTATTTAAAATAGTAGGTTAATAATATTTTTAGAACTTCACTAAATTATGTAGGATGAAATAAAAATTCATCATTATACTCGAACAATTTTTTAATTCAACAATCTAATTAGAGACGCCAAAGATTTGAGAACATAATCTGACCAAAGTCAAAGTGATCGTGAGGAGGCTGAGTCGAATGTTTCCATAATTAAAATAGATGCGACATTAGACCGCCTATAATTTTTAAATAACATTATTTTTAACCCATTTCCATAAAATAAACGAACTCTGTATCAGCGCATCTTTTTAATTGTAAACAAAAAATAGTAAAAAAGAAGATCACACCATTAAATGGCTTTAAATATTCTAAAAATATACAATATCCGGCTTGAAGGATAAATAACGATACAAAAAGCAGACATGTCTAACCCAAAATGAAGTCAAAAAATCTCGCACGCCTTTCACCGAAATGTTCAGTTTCGCCTGTCATTAGATTCACTTCACAGTTAGAGAAAGCCATTATGGTAGCTCAAGCATTTTCTCCAGAGGTGATCTTCAACAAAACAATGCAGATGCTGCGGTCGTATGACACTGACCTACTAAAACCTCATTGATATAGCATAATAGGCAAGCCATGCTCAATACTAAACACGATTCTGAGACTACTTGTTTGTCTTCAATTACAAGCCACAAATCTTTAAAAGACAACACAACTAATAATTGCGCAGACAGATGTTAAAAAAGAACAAATGGTAACAAAAATATCAAATATTTTCTCAAACATTTCCGATCGAGAATCACACCTGAAACTTTCAATTCAACTTCAAAATCAATCAAATTCAACTTGCAAAAAGGCAGCAAATAGCAAATGCGGTCGTGAATTAATAAGAGAAGTAAATGAACAATAGATAAGCTGTGAAAAATTCTAACTCACATTAGTAAATAACGATTAAGATGAAAAAAAATCTGTATATTGAAAACTGTTTTTTTTTATACTTTTCAATAATAGACGTGGTTAAAGATTAGATTGTGAAAATCCTAAAGTATTGTTTCAAGACTTTATTTAAAAACTATAAATTATAAATAATTAATTATATTATTTCATCAATGTGTGTACATAATATACACGAAAATAAAATCAACATATAACTTAATCCGTATTGACAAGTGTTTTTTGATTTTTGTACAATTAACATACTAGTAGACAGTTCAACGACATTTTGTACTGGCCGTAATACGTAATTAAAAATTAGTATATTTGTCCATACAGATGGTACAACTATTGTGAACTTTATAACAGCTCAAAATATTCCCGTGCAAAATATAAATTAGTATGAATTAGAATAAACCAAATAGGTTGAATGCATTGAGTTATATTTACTAGACAAGGAGATTTAAAAGTAAGTGGACAAATCAAAGGATTCCAATAAAATAATTATTATTTGCAATATTAACATACTGGATTAATTTAAAAGACTGCACTTTACACCGTGATTATTTTTATTTCAATCTGATTTCAAAAGCTTTACAGGCATTATGGTCGGGAAGGCCGAGGCGTTGTTTGTCCCAGTTGCCATAAAGTTAACAGAAATTGACGTTTTACGAAGAAGGTGGATTTTTCCACATTTTTACACATCTAATTATCAAAAATTGTGCTAAATTATAAAAAAAAAGTAGCAAAATTTTAATAAAAAAAGAGACTAATTTGTATTATTAGTGAGATATGCCTTACTGTTTCGATGTAATTTCATGTAATAGTGTAAAAACAATGTCATTTGCGTATTAGTCATAATTTATATCTTGGATTAAATTGCAATATGTGTTCAAGTGTATATAATAGACCATCTATTGTCTTCTTGAATTTCAATAATTTGAGTAATTAAGCGTAAATGTAATTTCATTACTTCTTGCGTTTCTCTTTTATCAGGTGTTATGTGTAAACATATTATTCCATGATTCATGTCTAAATTTTACTTTATAAATAGGTCAGTGAATCAACAATTCATCCACGTAATTCTTACGATAGATAAAAGCTGCATAAAGGGCTTAACATCGCGGTTGTGTTATTTTAATCAGTGTTTCGAAACCTTTACAGGCATCGTGATCGAACGACGCAGTTGTCAGTCTCAGATGTTATTTTTATTTTTACTGATTTTTAAATTATAAAACTGAGCTAAAAACAGTCAAAATATGCTGTAAATTAAAAAAAAATTTTGAAATTTAAAAATAGTGTATCTCATATCAAACATTTCGATTTAAATTTGGAACAGACTATGGAATTTAAAAAACAGGCAAACGCTTAAACAAGCAGACAAGCCCAGATAGCTAAAAAGTATTGAGGTAGGTCATAGATTCAATATATTGAATTGATCTTTTATTTGACATTAATATGCAGAATTTTTGCAATTTGCATACTTGAATTTATAATTTTATTTGTCTTTTATTTATCCTATAATATGCACCAAAATTAATTAAAATAATTTATATACCTATATATTTTATTCTGTTAAGTATAGCTACTATATTATAATATATAAAAATAAATATATTATAAATAATAATTCTGTCTAAGAGTACGACCATGATTTTAAAATGGTTTCCTCTCCCTGGAAACAAGGGTGAATATGCGCAGTAGAGCAGCACGTCAATATCGATTTTGTAACAAATCGTCGAACTCGTTCTACAGTGGTCCTTACAGTATATATGCATAAGATTTACTTGAATTAAGCTACAATCATGCTAATCCTAAAAAGTATGCCGGCGCATTCTTCGACGATCTGGATAACCGTTATTAACCGCTCACATAGTGAAACCCGCAATATCTATCTATATCTCTAATCACGACACACGTGCATAGTTATAATTATTATCATCAATATTGTATTCCAATTTTAAAAATTTAAACTTTATTCCAATTGATATCCTACCTGAATCCTCCTCCCTCTTCCGCAAGTCGTACTCCCTCTTTTTAATTCTATAAACATGAATTCCGATTCCAATACAAAAAATAATAGCGGCCACCAACACTCCGAGTGTTGACGATTCGTCAAAACGATCCATTGCTGTTTTCACTTACAATTTTCCGAAATATAACTTCACCATACAACAAAGTATGAAACGCGGCAACCGCGATCACCCGGTAACATTCAACTGACTGAATGAATTGAGCGGACAGAAGCGCGATTACTGATGCGCGAAGTATCCGACATCTATACGTTCCTTGCGTTCGGCATCACGCTGTAAATTTATAACTTTAATCTAAATAGTGGAAATAAAAACACGTAATAATTTTACAGATTTTAAACAGATATCGATCAGACAAACCAACTTTGACATTGAATAAAACAGTCATTTAATATATATTTCATCATATGCATTCCAATCTTATACAGATAAGTAACCAATTCTGTAAATTAGACAAATGTAGCTAAAATCTTTAAATTTTGATTATGTGCAAAAATTGTTGCAGTGAATTTCCAGAAAAGAAATCCAAGGACTATTAAATATATTCCGATTTTAAGTATAAATTTCAGTAGGTCAAGTGTATAGGATTTGTTCACTAGGTATGGGATCTTTATTTTTCTTGAAATATATAAACAATTACGTTAATAGTTTAAAATGAACGTCTTTGATTTATTTTTAATCTTGCAACATTAATAGTCGTAGAGTCATTTATCTGCTATTTCTGTTCCTCAAACGAGTTAGAAAGAGATAAGGTATTTCTAGAATTTTCATTGGACGGAATTTGACAGTTCTCAAAAATTTTTATCATAGAGGAGAGCGACGTCGATCGTGCGACATTATTCACGAGTAAAGGGAACGGAAGGGAGGTTTTAATACCAAAAAGAAGAAATAAGTGTAAAAGTTAACAATGCCGCGACGTGGACGATCAGCCAGCCCACCTCCTGCTCCGCGACGGTAAGGTTTTTTGGTAATTGCTATGAAATTTGTGTGAAATCATGTGGTAACCTCGTGCTGTTTTACAGTTCTGCGCCGCCTCCAGCACCTAGCAGGGTCCCAGCTCATGCTCCGCAAACATCCCCTGCTCCGACTGCAGCATCCGCTCAGCCTCAACAGCCATCCCTATTCGGGCAAATGGCTGCTACGGCCGGTGGTGTGGCTATCGGATCGACCGTGGTGCGTATTAAGTTTGTTACGTAAACAATAGTGACCTTTAAATTTTCTTACAATTTAGTGTTTTAGGTTACTTTTTTGTGAAATTATTAGTTTGCTAAAATTGAATTTGGGAAAGTGCCATGATGACGACAAGTTGATCACATGTTTGATGTGTTGTTATCTGAATATTTTGTTTATGTCTTTGTTCTTTATTTTTAGTACTTGTGAAATAGAATATTAATTTACCATAAAGGTATTATGAAAAAGTGTTATGTTATTATACTTTCTTTTAGTTTTATGTTGAAGTTTTTATATTCAATGACTTAGAATCCCTAGATGATTTAAAAAAAAAAATTAGTGTGCAATACTTGAAATAGGTATCACGTTTATTTGTTGTGAAATGATTTATCTCTGGTTTATTCATGCAAATATTAGTAATATATATAAAAATTATGTATTTTTGTAAATTTTCTAATTCTCGTAATGTATTCTTAGTATTGATGCTATATTTTCATTGTAATTATGATTCATAAACCTTTCTCCAGGGTCATGTAGCTGGAAGCGCATTGACTGGCTTGTTTGGGGGTGGAAGCAGCAACGAACCACAACAGCAACAGCAGGCTCAACCACCGCAAACAACTTACCAACAATACCAAGGAGAGACCCCACAAGGTCCTTGCGCTTGGGAAATCAAGCAATTCCTCGAGTGTGCTAATCAACAAAGCGACATCACCCTTTGCCAAGGATTTAACGAAGCTCTCCGACAATGCAAAGTCCAAAATCACGCTTGAATTCAGAGTGTGTAGTTAATGTTGCAAAATTCTACAATGCCTAGGTTTTTCTAATTGATTTTTAGATTTCTTTTTTTTATAGTTAATATTGTTTAAAATTTTATTTTACTTGTAGGCAAATTCTAGTATGACTAAATATTTTCATTGATATAATAGCTACAACAAATTATTGTTTTAATAAAATAGTAGAAATAGCAGCCAATTTTATTTTATTTTACACCTTTCACTGAAACCATACATATAGTGTTCAATTGTACTGAAGGAAATGCACTTAAAAACATTTCCATTACCTTACATTGATTATTGTGCATGGGATGTGGAGCACTATTGAAAACGGTTTATGTTGGGTAGTTATTAGGATGTGGGATCAACGAATGTAATATGCCGGAGTACGCTCGTACGTCTCAAATCACACTGCATCACTTATAAACCAGGTAAAAGCTGGTATATAATCATTTAAATTGCATTTACCTTTCAATTGATTTTTAAAGAGAAGTTAAAAACAGTTATTACAAGTATAAACATATTTTATTTACACTTACATAAAATTGTTGTGACGTTCGAATATAAATAAACCTTTTTTTTTAGCTAAACTGGTACATAATGAAATAAAAGTAATCTGAAAAATAAAGAAAATAAATAAAGATTGATTAATGCAATCTTGTAATTGTTCTAACGAAGTATAAAAATAGATAAATAAAAAATAATTGAATTTGGCACAATAATACTTTGTGAAATAAAGAAAAAATAATAATATTTAAAATAACTTCTGGAAACATAAAAAAGTACTGTATTATCTTGCAATTAATTTTATATATTATTTAAATCAAATTCCAACATCTTTGCAATTATAACAATCTAACAAAAAATATTGTATATTAATAAATTGATAACAAATGTAACTTGTTCTCGTTGGCCCAATGTGTGTTTCATGGACAGTCAACAATTTTAGAATGCATTTCGTTCGTTATGGTCGGTTCGTATTCACATATTACAACATACTTAGGCTAAATCAGTCTAATTCTTAAAGCGAATTTATAGTTGTCGAAACAATAAAGCTTAAAAGAACAATAATTACAAAATAAGGCCCCTTGTAATAGAAACTTGTTTTCGATAGGAAAACTTAACAATTATCTTATAGACGGTGAAATTAGACATTAAAGAAAATTACAAAAGATATCCCTTACTTATACCTCTTTAATCTATAGTACTAAAAATATAGATATTTTCTATATTACATAATTTACAGACTAAATTAGTATGGCGGGTATCTGACTGATAAATATTATAATTAATATTTGTAATTTGTAACATGATGAAGATACACAATAATTTACATACCAAAATAAACTTTAGATAATAATTTAACTGCTGTGCGTTTATATTAGTAACAATGTTATATATTTCAACGAATAAAGAACCTGTTTATAAGTAATAATTTAATCATACTTATAGAAACTACATCAACCTATATAACATTTTAATAATTAATCACATATTTTTTACATGCACCTTGCTAAATAGACCAATAATAATGTTAGGTAGACCACATAATAGACGAGCACAGAAGACCAAATCAATATATGTATAGTATACGTTTTTGTCGGCTTTCTGTACTTAGCAATACTTGTGGTTAAGCCGAACCAACAACGCAAGTAAGACCTGAACAATAAAAAAATAATTTAAAGCTTATCACATTATTTACACCTAGTGTAAACCGTTAAACTAATCTATAAGGTATTACGTAAAGCCGTATTAAGTAATACATGAGGCAGTCGTCGAAAAAGAATTTGGTGAGCAAACCTCTAAAGTATTAGGCGAGTTTTTATTTCAGATCTTTGAGATCACATGGAGTGATCATTTGGCGTATGAATAGTGAGTTTTACAACCTCATCTCCCAGAGTATGAGGTGTGCGTCTTTGGGGTTGGGGTCGGCAGCCGGAGCGGGTCTTTCTGCTGCGTCTGCAGTCTGTCTCCAATCCACATAACCTCTACCACCCATCACTGTCAGCACAGAGCGTCTGGCGGCGCTTTCTCCCACAACATAGTCAGCTCCACGTAGACTACGGGCCGCGCTTTTATTTGCGCCTCGTTCAGTCGCGTTCGACGAATTACTTCGAGATATCGACCTATCCGAAATACTGGATTTACTCGAAGACGAATCAGGCGTGGAAACAGCCACAGGAGCGAGGTTTGCCGCTCCTGATGCCCCGGAACTGGTACGTGAGACACCACGTAATGCCATCGACTCCTCGCTGCCTGATGAAGTACATAGACTAGATGCGCGAGAATCGACCGACCAACTCGATAGATCAAGACTCCGCGGTCTGCCCGCTCGCATTTTTAGTCGTCTATCAAGAGTATTCACTCTAAACGGTATGGCAGCCAGCTCTGGGTCACTTCGCCTGAGTGAATCACCGCCGGCACCTCCTACGTCGGCTTCTCCGTCACAGTCCTTCACGAACATGAGATCACCATATAAGCCATAAACATCGCAAGCGTTTAAGTTAACACATTTAGGCAAGGTTTTGCTTAGTCGTACGTCACCGGGTTTCTTTCGTCTGATTACAGCTGAATGTATTCGTTGTGGCCGGTATGGACCATTCTCTTCTGAAGTTCGTCGTTCTAGTTTAGGTTTCTCACTATCTCCTTTGTGCTCTTCTTCCTTGAATTCTTGAACTGTAGAGCAGGATGCCAGCGCCCGCGCATTAGAGAGGTTACGTCGCACTACGTTCACGTCAATATCTTTAGATTCAGGTATCAGTGATAAGAGGAAGGTAACAGGTCCGGCATGAGCATGATATGATACTGCCAGATGTCCGCCAATAAGAGGTAGTCCTTCTAGTTTCGGTAGTGGTACGGTAACACTGACTCCAGCCGTAGTTCCAACCCATAATAAGCCCTGTCCTGCTAATAATGATGATACATATGCAGGTTTACTTCCCTCTCTAGCGCCAATAGTTTTAGCTACATCGGCAGCAATGTCAATGTTTTGAAGATGTTCAAATGTCTCAGCATGATATAGGCCAACATATGTACAATCAGACAAAGCCGTCCATAAGCCGACGCCAGAATGAGCGAGGTAACGGATAGGCTTATCTCCTTCGCCTTTTAATTCTAATATTCGCATAATTTCAGCTGTTAATCCATTTACGGCGAATATTTTTCGTCCGCACGAGGCATATACTATTCCATCGACAGGTAACACACAGTGGACAGGCTTATCGCCTAACTCTATAGCTAGAGGTTCCTGCAGAGCCCAAGAGTCGTCATGATTTCTTCTGAATACAGAAACTCGTCCATTAGATAGACCGACGAACATGGAGTCGCAATGGTATTTGATTTGAGTAACACCAGCAACAGTTGGTGTTTCTGCCAATTTTTCCTGCTTTTCGGGTTCCACTCCAGAAAATATAAGGATTTTCTTGTCGTCAGTACCGATCCATACGGTGTCACCACATAGGGTTGTCACTTGTCGAATACCTTTTGCGTACTCCATTGAAGTTACCTGTACAATAATACATTAGTGAAATATGTTTCAATGGTAGAATGAAATAATATATTTGTACTGTCTACCTTAGTATCAGGAAGATCTAAAGTAAGTAAAGTCTTCAAGTTAGCAGCGCGATGTGTCAATACAGATATGTGACTGTGAGCGCCGCTGGTTGCACCGACCCAGAGTAATGACCTAGCTCGTCTGGCAGTTGCACCTCGACTGCTACCACTCGATGTGTAGAAACAACCGCAACGAACCTGAGAAATATAGTTAAGTCTTATTTTAAGCAAATATAGTTTTAATTTATTTTAAATAGAGTTATAAACATACTTCAGTGAGTGTCTTTGAGGAATATACTGGAGTGGCCGCCACGAAAAGCGGCATGTTATGCGCAGGTGCATGCATGGCGGGTGAGAGACGCCAGGCAGGGGAGTTAGCGGTGGCTGTGGCTAAGCGTGCTAGTCGCAGCTCCGTGGCCCATGCCAATCTTGCCCCTGGTTCTGCTGCTCGGAACGTCAGGGGCTCCTCACGACCGCGAATGCTCAGCTGCAGACAACAAGAATCTACCCATGCCATTTCGTCGTCCTTTTTCTGCAATAAACAAGTGGAGACAGCCTTTTAGTTCAGCTTATTCTATGTCCTTTAGGAATATGTCAAAAAAAAGGTAATTTTACCAATAATTTATCTTTTGTTTTTAGAATAAGAAATAAAATACCTGTATACTTTTTTGTATATTTTGCAGCAAAGTTTTAAACATATCTGGTGCTAATTCATTATATTGTGTTCTTAGTGACGCAGCCAAGTCAGCCATTCGAGATACAGTTTCATAATCATGCATCAGAGCTGACATTTCGCTGCACAATGAGTCACCAGTCGAGGAGCTCCACTGACTGCCATTGCTGCTGGCATTTGATCTTATACTACCGCTTCTGTTCATACCTGCAAATAATTTTGAATTATTTCATATATTTTCTAATATTTCCATTTGTAATTTCTCGATTTCTGTTTAAATTACTGTAATATTATATAATCTAAGGGTCGCCTTTAATATACAGGCTGGCGAGAGCCAATTGAATTCGTGTGGCTTGTTTTATTCTTTCTATGTGTTTGTATGCAACTACAACCATTGTGTGAAAGGGACAATAGATATATGCTGAATGGTTTACTTTAAATTATATTACATTGACGATTTAAATATTTCTACAAATATATATCAGAAAATGCATTAATTCAATGTTCGATGGCTCTTTTATTACGAAAATATTAGTATATTATTTAAAAGCGAAACTTACCTTGAGCTAAAACTCTACTAAGAGTGGGCGATGTGCCTGTATCTAGTACTTCGACATCAAGTACTGGATGTGCCCATTTCAGTCCGAGTCGTTCTACATCATCTCCAGCACAAACTGACACGCAAACCACTAGATCATTCAGTAGAAGTAATCTGCGAGGCTTACTTTTAGATATTGCACCTGATTGGTTGAACTCCTGCAATATTTTTAAATTGAGTTTTACTATTACACGATAAGAATTTCATTCAGACGAGGCATATTTTTCACGTTCACTGTGTTTCTATCACTGTCCACACTTTTTTTTATAAAATAAAAGGACGCATTACTCACAAGTTGTACAAGATCATCCTGTCTTAGTAGATGTCGTTTATCTGCCTTCGACGCCAATAGCCGCGCCGCACCGAACCGCGCCGCACCGCCCGCGCCACCCGCACCGGCCACACCACTACGAGTCAAGCGACGTAGAGCAGCACGGAATGCCTGGAATCACAATAAATAGTAAAAATAACTCAATATTTTCTATGCAGCTATTCAAAGTTAACTTTTATTATATGCATATAGGAACATAAAGATGAATTTATGTAATGTTTGTATCGTCAGAACTGTCAATGGAGATACTGATGAGTATGAATTGATACAATAGCTGTAACGACGCAGTCACAAGGCATTGTTGTACCCACCAAATTATTACAAGCTGCATTAAATATTGTTAAATGAATATTTTACCTGAGTTCGTTCGGCATCACGTTTTCTCTCATTTAGAGCATCAGCTAAAGCCTCCAACCTGGTGAGAGCCCGTTGTAAAGATACACGGTCTGGATGACCAGGCGGTGTGTGTTTTAATAAATCCTGAAGAAACATAAGTCAATGCAGTTATAAAGAATACAATTTCCCTCTTCCATATCCTTTACATATTGTTTACTATTCTAGGTACTATGCATCTATGTATGTTAATTTGTTTTTCTTATATCGTATGCTAAAGTTAAAAAGAAAACAATAATATTTAAATATATATATATGTAAAAAAAAACAAAATTCATATCTGTTAGAAAAACAATATTGTTATATTCTACTTCTAGATTTACCTGTAAAAACATGATGAACTGTGGAAACCTCTGCACTGGTTTCACCATAAGTCCAAAGAACGAAAGCCGGTCGTGGGCACTGATTTGCTTCACTTTAAAGAAATCAGCCAGCGCCGACTTGCGTTTGGATTCCATTTTAGCAAGTTCCATTGCCACCGAGAAATTGTTTATAAAATCCGAATATACGTCTAGTACGACTGCCTTTGAAAACGCGTTTTGGAAGACCTCGCCTGGAAATTAAGAATGATTTATAATGCCTAAAGACTAATTGCAGTGATAACTGAGTTTTGTAGATAATAATCAAACTAATAAATAAGGTTAGATAAAACAAAATTGAAATCTTCTCCGCCTAATGTTTTTTAATCTCTAAAAAGCCCAACAAGTCCCAATGTTATTCAAACATGTAATGTAACATGGTATAAACATTAATATATAATAAAATAATAATAATTATAAATTTATTATTTTAAGGATAGTTACAGACAAGAAAATATCGATAGTTGTATTTTTTAAAATCAACCTCGGATCCTCTACGCTCTATTCTTTTTCTGTCTGTCACTTAAATACTAGACTATCTTTTTGTGTATTAAAACTGACACATACCAATTTTTTCATCGCGGTCCCACGTCCGCGAGCAGTCCGATAGGGCGGCACGGAAAGTGAGATGACATTGTAAAATGTCGGGCAAGCGATGGAATAATGTCTGTATTTTGCTAGCGTTGAGAATTGCTGGACTAGACTCTTCTAGAGGTTTCTTGTAGTCCTGAAATTAATTATTTTAATAATATAATTTTAAGCATATTATGCTCATAATATAAACAAAATAAAATTGTTTAATTAATATTTATGATCAAATTATTAAGCAGTTAAAAAATAATAAAAATAGATTAATAACTCAATAATTTGCACATATTAGTTATTAATTACTAATAAAGTTTTTTATGAGTTTAGTTAATTGTATGTAAAATAATTCAAATGGTCAATAAATGCCATAACATTTCAATATTTGTATAGCTAATTTTCATTGGTCATAGTAACTGACAAACATGCTCTCATACTTCGCAGTAGTTTCTTATCGATCAATACAGGACTAGTTTCCCCAAATGTGGGGAATTTTCCGCACTCCGCATGCGACCCCTAACGGTCAATAAAATGTGCCATAAAGATGCTTAAGGATAGTAATGTCTGAGATTACTCACGAACGTGTTTTTACTATATTTAAAAAATGTATGCAGCTTACTGTCACGTTTATTTCTTTTTATTTCAATAAGAAAAGATAGTGGCCTAGATTTTTGTGCGAAAGTTGTAAATTACATTAAATATCGAAGTGTTTTTAGATCACCTATAAAACTAAGAATAGTAAAACAGTAATATAAGTCATAATTTAAAATTAAGAGTGGGTGTATTATGTCATAAATAACACACGAAATCATACACTGTTTTGCATATCTATTAAAAACAGTGGCGACCTCGCGACATCATAATTGTACTTGCTTTGTTGAAGCGACCGACTTCCTTATATGCAAATTATAACATTGTAATATTTGTCACAATACAAAGTAGAGCACTTGTATTAACATAAGTAAAGGATATTTTTGACAACTGACATGTTTTCCAACTATTGATTATTCTCTTTAAGTTCATGAAAGTTCATGCGCTAGAAAGAAAGGATGACTAGAAATGTAGGATATAATAGTCTAGATATAAATACATCATTGTAAATATACATATGTACAGTCGATAATCTTCAAATGGATACAGATTGGACTTTGGACTGGATGAAACAATCATTAGAAAGGGATACCTATATTCTTATCGTGTCGAAATTGAGGCATGTGTAATATGTTGGTTGGTGTGTAAGGGATACAGATCTCCTTTGCCGTTCATCGTTTTTAACGTTTATATACCTACAAAAACTGTATCCATTTGAAAATCGCCGCGCATACGAGAACAATAGTAGTAAAGGACTTGTTAGACCAATTCGTTGTAATTACTTCTAAATTGTTTTCTTTGTTAGTAAAATTAAGAAAGGCTGTTTAATTTGCGAATTAACATGAAACAATAGTGTGAAGTGTATTTAACAGTTCATTAAAATTTCACATATGCAATTAGCACTTTCGCTTACATTTAAGATTAACAGTACCTGGTTGACCGAGCTTTAAAAGTTAATATTTTTATTCTGAAATAGACAAAATATAATTTTTTAAAACTATATAATGAAAATATCTTTCTACCTAGACCCGGGATTAACAAAAACAGTTTTTCAGTCACGAGAAAATGTTGAATAATAACAATTGTATTGTATCTCTAATTAGTAATTATATTAGCTTCTATTGTGAGAAATTTCAGGAAAAATGCACGGTCGCCTGTCGCGTTATTATTGCAGCTTTCGAGTAAGTCGAATATAAACCATGTGCAGAAAATAATAGTTTATATTAACGAGAGAACAGATGTGATAAATTATTCATCCACTAAGACAATAATGCAACGCGTGAAATTACAAAACTCATTAAAATTCAGTAGTTAGATTAAAAATAGAGCATACACTGCTTTGCTGACAAATAGTAAAATTTGCATACGTCGAATGATTACGTAGATATAGTGGTGTCGCAACTATCTCAATGATAATTGTTCCAACAACATCACAACATCACTTGCATGTCACACCTCTGCATGTGAATTATAATTGCATACATTACTTGTAGATTTTATTTCACAATCATGCTAAGGTTAAACGAGCAAGCAATGGACATCTACTCATGGTAGATAGCTATTATCTATATTAGCGAATCTTATGCAGATCTGCTACAGAATGAATAACTTAAAACACAAAAGTGTTCATCCGCAACGCGACTTGCTTTATCATACAACCGTCTGAATGAGCGGTCAGTGAGTAGTTGACCGTAAGAAGGTCACCTCCAATCAACCCTAGTTCCACTTCAAGCATTACAAGAAAACTAAGCATATACTCAAATTTATTAATATAAAATACAGAATGTATATTTAAATAAATGCTATCTATTTGAAAATTTGTGCACCCTATATCTGGTTTCTACTAATTCTGAATTGCGATTAGACTACTCCACAGGTATCACACCTGAAAGTGGTGGTATACCCTAGAAGTGCAGACTCACCATTATCAATCAGCTGCCATTTTTAAAACTGATGTCGCAATATTAAAAAAATTATTGTGTAATGAACAAATTTTAACTTTAAATTAATGAACGGATACATTTTAATATCAAATAGGAAATGTTAATTATTTGTGTAAGTGCGCAAGCGGTTGTAAATTGTTAAACGTATGAAGAGATAAATTGGAATATGTCTATTACGAAACATTAAAAAGTATAAACGAACAGCATCCGTCGTATTTTAAATTAAATAACCAACATTATTATTAATTGAGATTGCCGTCGAGTTATGTATACACTGAGATTATTGATTGAGAAACAGTTATAATAATAAGAGTGCAAAATATCAGTTCGTCTTCTTTTCACTTATAGTATTTAAGACATGTTAGACAGGGATAAATACGATATTAAAAATGCATATTTACTAAGAACTTATTTCAAATTTATATCAGCTATTAATTAATTAATGCAAGGACAATTTTAAAATAAGTAAACATTATGTTTGCGTATTCGAATTCGATAAATATAAAAATGGCCTTAGTGTAACTCTATATAAAAATTTAACACATTGTTGTTTAATATAATAAATTTGTTTAAAATCAAAGGGGTTATTAGTTGGTAATTGGAATAACAAAACAAACTTACATTAACAAGTCTCTGTAGCGTAGCAACATAGGAATTTTCACTGTGTATAATGGCAGCAACGACATGTCTTCTTCGAAGCTGTACCGGAGACAGGGCTTCTGGTGGAGGTCCAAGGGATGGAGGAGATAACCGACCCCGAATCTCGCCATTTGAAAACATGTCTTCTTCAATCTGAAAATTACGAAGAAGCAATATTATACTAATTAAGCGCACACTTCACTTAAATATAATTAAAACACGTACGCTTTAATAAGAAAAATAGTATGAATTGAAACTTGAATTTTTATAAATAACATAATTAGTTAATATTATGCGCCCAATCACAAACCTTGATCTTTAAAGCCTGTAAAAAAAATTAATAAATAACGATTGAAAAAACAAATAAAAAAGCGACATCTATAACAGAGCTTCCACTAAATCCCGCAAGATGGAGCTACAAAGGCAACATGTCTGTTTTTATTTACAATTTATTATTATGTCATCCACGTTATTTCACGGTAAGCTTTAGACGAATCGAAGTTATTTTGAAACAGGTTTAACACTGTTAAACAATAATCGTACCTTTCTATGAACATTGTAGATTTTCATACGTATACAATATTCACTATATTCATATAATAAATATTCCATATTGGTCGTGCGGCACAACTATAAACCCGTATGCATGGCTCGGACGACGGCAGCATAACTATTAGGTTAGATGAATCATTTACTGACTCATTGACTAACAAGTGCCATTTGATTCTTTGAATAAATAACCACAATATGAAGTATTTACTCTATGCCTGAGGTAAAAAATATTACATTTATCCATCCATTTATCCATAACCAACGCCTACTTACAGAAATGTCAATGGGTCAAATGACTGCATATCAAAAAAAAAAAAAAAAACCTTTAGTTATATCGTTCAGAAATTAATAAATTTTGGGTGCTTTTGGTTAAATGGATTCATTTAAAATATCATATGTTACATTTTATTTATTTTACATATTATACGAGAGTTATTTTATTATGGAAAAAAAAAACAAAAGTCTCTTACTCTCTCTTAACAAAAAAAGGATACAGCTGTGAAAAAAAAAATGTTTAAAAAAAGGTTTGTGCATTTTCTCCCTCAAGACCATGTAGAATTACCGTTATAGTAATAGCATAATACTTCCAAGAAATTGCGTACGTCCTGTGCGATACAATCGATTTAAAAATTAAGGTACACTAAGATTATAATAACCAACGTACCGCTTACAAATGAGGATATTATGCATGTTTGTGGGCGGAAACGCTAAAAAGGGGAACATATTCTCATAACTGTTGACATCGTAAAACAGACGACGAAGAAGCAAATGATCTGTGCCACATTGTCAGCGTTTATCTTGAATCAATTCGGATGATTTAGCATGACCGATTTTCAATTGTTCAATCAATAAAGTCGATGGCCTCGAATCAATTGTGTTTGCAATTTTGCAAAATAACATCACCATTCTTTGTTTATTTAAGAAACCGTTTGTGGCTTATTATCTTTATGTAAAGGATAGAAATGTAAGCAATACAACAGCTGCGTGAGATGACAAAAACAAATCAACCTTATGGCACAAATGGCTTTTTATAAACTTTTTTTAAATTATCTAACTCACCTCAGGTACTTTGGACATTTTGTCCGGATCCTGTGCATGCATGTCATACTGGTGTGTGGAACGTCCTCTTAAACTGAACCACCTGCCAAGTTTCCCCCCTCCCTCGTCTTCCGGCGGCGGAGCGGGGGGAGTTGCACCGCCGCTTGCTGCACCGATTCGGAACTTTTCGCATAGTACACGAGCGCGGCTGATCGTGTTGCGAAATTGCCCGCTAGTCCTGTGAAATACCAATTCATTAGCACATTTCAAACAAATAATGTACATAGTTATTATAGTTTTTAAGACAGTAATGTGTAAATTAGCAAAATTAGGAAACAAAGTATAAATACAATTTACAATACGATTTTTCCACGTAACAATTTGATAATAATAATAATTCATATAAGAGTATGAAATTCTGCGTGACGTTTTAAGTATTAAATGTGGTGGAAGCGAGACAAAATGGTTACAAAGCTTTCGAAACATCAGATTAAGTATTTTAAACAAGTTAAAATATGTTCGCGTATAACATCGTTTATCAATAAAAAAAAAATCAGTCTTACGGGTTTATTTTAATTATTCTAATGCAACGATTCGAAATCTTTGAAGCCACGTGGCATTGTCTAAAAATGAATGGATGCATCAAATTGAAACCAGTTTAATTTAAGTATAACAGTTGAGTATATTTTTCCGTACGGTCTGTCCTAAACAACTGAATATTAACAGCGTATACGTAATGCAATTTCTTTAATTGACGTTATAAAGTACGTCCCATTGGATAAGCGCACAATAGGACAATTAGTTTATGACAAACAAAAGACTATAGGTTATAAGTTATTATAATATAACTACATAGTACGTATATATGCTTCTTTGTGTGTATTATGAATACTATATTACGATTATGATAAATTGTATGAATTAGTATACATATGGTGATTATTTGCTATAATTACTAATAATATAAATTAGAAAAAATATAAGAGAATTTTTAAGCAATCGAACGATTTTAAAAAAGTATGTCAAAAAAACTGTTTTAGAACAAATATGAAAAGCCTTTATTGTGCAGTTTTTTATATATTGACGTCAAATAATATTTTTATGTGTTCACAGAAAAAGTTTCTTTTATCGTTTATCATTAAATTAATTTTGTAGTATATGTGTATGTGCGATTGATGGACTCAATCATCCAGTCATGTTTAATAATTTGAATTACTGTTTTTTTTAAGTGATCTGTTTGTTAGCTCAATGTGAATTTGTACTTTTTGATTATTAGAACGATTTAACCTACTATTCAAACATTGTGAGATGCAAATTGTAACCTCCGCTTAACAAATGCAAAACGTCTGCAATATATTTATTTATAGAACGTAATTAAACTTCAATTTTGCCCGTGAATAGCTTCTTTAATAAAATGTCAATGACAGTAACATTATCGGTGGGAAAGTATGTTAATATAATATTGTTTTTCTATGATATGATATGAGAGCGTGTTATGTTGTAAATTAAGTTAAGAACATAATGATAAGGATTATGTTTATCCCCGGTGGTGATGACCAAAGATGTGTATTTTTTACTAAACGTCTTATCTTCATAAACATAACTCTTGGACATTCCATTAGATAACTTTTTTGAAAACATTAATTAGTTCTTATTTAGAGCGCATATTTTTAGTATAGATTTCCAACGGGGGCAACACTAACAAATCAGGGGCTCCACAAACGCAGCCCTAATGTATGATTGTTACATATGATTACATAAAAATAATTATAGAACAAAGACCTTGCTAAATAAGGGGGACGTGACTCAGAAAAAGTTGGAAACCTCTGAGTGTTATTTCTTACAGCAATTTTTTTTTTTTGCAAGTATGCTGATTTTCTTATAATTAATTATGTTAATGCAGATGTTTTTCTAATACAATTTAAAAACCGTGAGAAGTGAGTGCAAAAATAAACCCGTGTAATGTCGCTGACCCCAGCGATGGCCTTTGGAGTTTGTGCACAGGAAATTCGTGTTAATTTGTGTTGTGGCGCATGCTAATTATTGCCAACGAGACCACACTGACGAAGGAAATGACAGATGTGCGCACGACACCTCTCTAATCAATGTTTTTAAGCTCATCGTGTAAATTCTCAAGCAATTATGTTAAGCGGAAATGTGTTTTCCAGGAATATCTAATGCAACTTGAATTTATGTTTAGGCAGTTACCTGCACGTGTAGATAGAGTTGTCGGTCATTTGGATCTGAATTAAGCTACAAGTTATTAATGCATCATCAGAATGAGTCATTACGATTCTGACATCAACTCGACATCTTCAAGCTCCATAAAGAGCAAAATAAACAGTTTTCGAACGAATGAGGTCGTATGACATGCTTAGTTAAGTTCACGCTTCGCTAAGAATTAGTTTTTATTATAATACACGAGTTCTTTTACAAAAACATTACATTCGCGACAAAATTTGTGGTTGACAAGGGCATTGGCTATTAAGACGCGGAAACCCATTAAGTAATTAAATGTGTACACTAGAGAATGATTGCAAAACAATGATATAAACTCAGTAGGGGCCAAAGATGGTTGTGACAAAGAGACATTAAGCAAATAAAATGTAATATCGAATGTCATACATTATAACGATTCTCATTGTTCTATTTGTATACAGATCATGAGGTATTATGAACGATGGTAACGGTTTCATTTGCAATCACAATAATGTCTTTTGATATTTTTAGAAGTCATTCGAAATCACAGAGCTATGAGAACAGAATACATTTTAGAAGGGTTGATACAATTTTTACGCTCATTGGCATACGTTCCTCGCTTGTTACTCACCGTGAGTCCAGGGTGCTATTGAGCCTCTGTGAGCGACGGAATGTTGTATTCCGCACCGTGCTCACAGGTTCCTCCCAGCTCCCTCCCGCCGAGCGGTGCTCATCTGAAAAGAAAAACAACAACCTTAATTTATTAACAATGTAATACCAACCCGAACTAAAATCACTTTCAATCAAATTCTTACTATGTTTTTGATATGGTACAATTTGTTTATTGTAGTCAGACATATAAACGGAGACAAATACTGAGCTTAATGAGGCGATTATGCGCCGTCCAGGTTGACAAGGCAGACTCTTTCCACCATACACGGCTACAACAAAGCTGATTACTGAACGCTCCTCGCGTATTACACTACCACCATTATTAGGCTATCTAATTTTATACCATTCATTAGTTAAAACTAAATAACATTTGTAAGTGGGTGCAGTTGACAAACTACACAAATTGTCTGTGACACAATTTCTTATGCCGCATTAAGTCGAGTAGGTACCATGTACAAGACCTACATATGGCAGTCGTGATGAAATTATGATCACTATGTCCCACACATTGTTGGATAGAGAATTCGTTGATATTATTAGAAACGCCCTTGAAATCCGATTACATTTTATTATGGAAATGTTTGACGACATTCTCTCTGATATTTCTCTTAACGACTTTATGTTATTTGGATGACAGATATTTTATTTATTCTACTTAAAATAAAATGTTTAATTCTATATTATTCGATTTAGATTTTCGATTTTCTATTAGTCAAAATAATAAGAAAAGTAATCATGCGACATTTTTTGAAACAAAATCATTATCAAATTAAATTAATTAGCAACACTTTTAACTAACACACAATTATCTAAATAATTATTAACAAAAATAGATAATTTAGTTGAAAAAGAAAACCCACTTTTTTATCACTTTTACAATTGAAAATGACATTATTTTTTTTAAAATACATTATTGGATTTTAGAATTTATTTCCTTATTGCAACAACGACGTATAATTTTCTTTACGAAATCGATCTTAACAATCAATTTTTGACGCAATTTGAATTATGATTTCTTTGAAATTAATAAACACTTATTGTTATAAAAGTTATAAATATGCACAATAAAAACAAATAGTACCTGAAAAACAGTCACAAAATTCGCTTTCCAAAACACACTAAAAGTCATTCACAATATTAAAATTAAATAACAATAACACACGTGTTGACAGTGCACTGCTAAAAGAGACACTACTAAATGATATCCCCTACTCGCTCAATGCCTACGTAATGGTACACCAATAGGAATATCAATGAACTTATGTACTTAATTATTACAAGTCCTTGGCTTTCGATAGGGCTGCCTAAAGCGGCCAGAACACATATCGTGATTGTCAATCGTTTCAATTGTCTTTGATAATCGTTTGACTAGATCAATGTAACAAATGACAATATCTACAGATCGCCTTTTAACACTAAAAAACCAGAGTAATTATTTGGTCAAAAATAACGCGGAATGTGTTAATTAACGCTTTGACTTTTCTGGTTATTATTATTTTTGGGCTCTGCAGTCATTTGACACATTGTGTGTTTCCATTTTCTATCTAAAACTATGTTGGGAAGATCTAGTAAAGATTACATCACTTTAAAAAGAAAATAAATAATTATGCGTCAGTATCAGAGACGAATTTTGAGAGGAAGATGAGCTGCACTATTACAAATGTATATTTTTGCATAATTTTAATCCATAAATTACATATTTTTGATCAAACAACCGCTGTCGCCTTTTTTGTATTAAACTTGTTTATTGAACATTAAAACTGTAAATAAATACAAGTGAAATAACGGTAGCCTACAACCCTTAATGTCTCAATTTTATCATTACTGGAAACATGGAAGACGAACACATCCTGACCGGGACTTTAGATAATGATAGTGAATGTAAATCATACTGACAGACTGATTCTACACCAATGTATTATATTATGAACATTTTTAACGTCGGCTTTATTCCGAGAAATGATAAGGCAATTTATAATATTGCCTCATTAAATTGTTATTTATGCGTATTCGATTTGTGAAGACACTCGATATCAACCTATTGCGAAAGTAATTGTTATAATTTACCTAAATTAACAAAAATTGAATTCCAAGTTGTGAAGAATAAAAGTGAGTACGCATAATTTTTAACTTGAACTGAACACGTGCGGGGTGCGGGAGGCTTTTATAATAAAACGCATTCCATTAGACCGGCATTCTGAGAACCATTTACATTAGAAGTGTGGTACTAAACAGACATACCTTTTATGCGACGTACCCGCATGCTGCGTTATATGCAATGAAACGACCAAGATCCGATAAAAATTGACTTTTATTTTCCTACCCACTATTTGATACTTCTATATAGACGAACTAGTGATGTCCATACACTGCACTATATATCGACCGGCGAATCGTTTGTAGAAATGAGCGACTATTGATATTTTGTTTAAAAGATAAAATCATTGAATAAATAAATTATTAAGATGAATTGGAGAAACTTGACAACAATTACTTGAATGAAAAATCATATCTAAAGATAGCCTAATAAGATGAAATACTGACATAGTACAAACAGAAATAGGTCTGCAACGAGTTTGAATTTATGGTTCCATCATATCTATAGATCTGACTGGCCAATGGAAGTAGGCCAACATCATAGGCACCGGCTACGTTGTAGCTGTCACTCAAGCTCGCACAATCTACCAGTCAGTTGACGTAAATCTCTCTTATTGTATTAAGTACTCTTAAACAATGAACCTAAAATACACCTTAGGCTAAATGAAAGTTTTCAACGGCCTATTCAATACAGTGACGTATTTGAACTTTTGTTAATTGGTTTACAAATCTAGATAATGTTGCAATAAACAAATATAAATAAACGAAAAGGTTAAATAAACAACTGTTGTTGTTTTTTTTTTTCTTCATATTTTCTAGAACATCCTGTTAATTATTTGTTTTCGTTACATAAAAATTTCCGCGTCTTTCGCACAATATTTTTTTCAATCATTACCAAGTACTCCTTTGACGTCATTAATTGAGTTAGAATTAGTAAGCAAAGTTTCCAGAATTAAGGAAATGTTCGGATTTGTAATAGTCAAAAACGTATTCGTCGAAACAAATCTAAAACAATTTAAAAATTCTTTAGTGCATAAAAATGACTGATTTGAGCATTGGTTTAAATTTTACTAAAGATATAGCGTATACTTAGGCAATTAAAGGGATTCGAATAAAATAAATATTTGCGATATTTGACTTTGTGTAAGTCATTTAAATAATGTAAAATAAATCAGTGTAGGTTTTCCCAAATAATCAAAGAACCAATTGAAACAAACGTAATGAAATTATGTATATGTCTGCCCTACTTATTTATTAAGTTTACTGTCCTTTAACAATGATTAGCAGCTGCGGCCAATTGTTCTCACAAATTCGTCCAAACGCGGACCAAGTAGATAAGGGCAATGGGTTGATAGAAATTGTTCAATTAAGTTTATTCAGATGGTTAAGAATGTCACTTACAATATTGTTTCAATAGCTCTTGCCACACATGAGAACTCATTGCCATGTTTCCTTTGTTTGGCTTGCATCGCCTTGGGAATATCTTGTGTATTTATTAAAACAAATAACACTGACATGGTTTCGTAATAAAATAAATGTATTACCGATAGTCTTCAGCGGCAGGACGTCTACTGGACATAATTTAATACGATTGACAACAACAACTAATGTAAACTCCATCGTGTCGAGTCCATTCGAAAATAATTGCAGGAAAAAACTTAGTCACATAATCCGAATTATATTTTAAATACATCGTTATTAACGTGCAGTATATTGCACGGTTCAAAACTAACTAAGCTAGATTAACGTAATTGTTGATGTTCCGCGTCAATTACCGAGCCTATGAGTAGCGGCCATTTTGAAAAAAATGAAACACTGTCAACATTGGCTTGCGTCCAGGCTTAGTAATGATTACTATAGCCACACAAAGCTAATTGTGAAAGTGTACGCCCTCCCGCCTCAATTGGGAGCAATAACGAGACGGGGGAGCTTTCTGTATTATAAATATACCAAGTTATTTTTGTTGAATTCGCAATTATGCAAAACAATGTTTCGGGAATCGTAGAGGTAAAAAGACGTAAACAAATGAGATTACCTACCTAAGCTATCTTTGCCAATAAACAACGATACTGCGAAGTAAATCTATTTAAAGATGCGATAACGTAAACGATTCGTATTGTGTTTACAATGAAAATTTATATTAACTACCGTAATGAAAATGTATTTATTAGGCTCTATAGCTAAATGTTGAATTACAGAAGATACTAATAATATAACCTAAAAGGAATTCACTGATCTCTGCTGCAACTCGGTTTAGTCGTTGCCGTTATGGTGAAAATAAGAGCAAGTAAATTATGAGAGATATACTTAGTGCTAACGAACAACTTTCGTCTCACACACGTTTAAAAGAACTTGAAAATTTCTCATGTAGCATTTATTTCGGTTTATGTTTATATAATATTTACAAGTTATTGTTTTCCCTTGATTTATATAGTGTAAAAAAAACTTTCTTTCACATACAATATTTTGCAAAACAGTACTAAGTAAAAAAAAGTGAAACCACATTTCAATTTCATTATACTCAAATTGAAGATTCAAATACGAAACGAATCGTTTTCAAACTATTCTAGTGAGTTACCGTTTAGAACAATTGACGCGGTAACGGAGACTGTTCCAAAAATATCATCCACATTAGACGATCGTGAAGCACATGCCCCGCTTTGATTAATGTATTTCTAACTCACAAAACCTTAGTATATTGATGGGTTTGTTTTTAATTTTTGAGTTACTTCCTTATTTTTATAATTTCCAAAGTTTATTTCATAATAGAAATGGTGACTTAATTCGTATGAAAAGCAAACACTTTTATGATTAATATTATATGTTATATTACAAAAAATCTAACCAACCAGTAGATTTTATGTCAGTATTAATCTATTTATGTTCGCATGCAACTGTTCATATTGCATGTGAACTGAAAGAGACAAATTCCAGAGAAACGTATAAAATTAACAAACAATATTTGATTGCACTTGGCTGACAATATATTGCGGCAACCCAAAACCTCTCTTTATAATGTAATAAACCGTTTAAATTATCTAAAAAAAACACTAGCGAACTTGCGGTTTTATTTTTACAGAAAACCAAGCATGACAATATTTCTATTCTATTTTATATAAAAAATGCGTTCTGATTTAGAAAACAGCTTGACATAAAAATCTTGCAGCGATATCTTGTAATATTAGATTCATATTCGAAGTATGAGTTACAGCGAATGAACACAAAACAAATGGTCTTAAGATGAATCATAAGTGAATTTTACCGTAATGAAACCAGCATCGCAATAAAAAAAAGTGAAGCATAAAATTGAAGATCAAAAACCATTTGCTGCGAGTGAAGACCGTGACGTCACAAATTAATTTCGGTACTACAAAGTGAAATACTTACAAAGATAAAAATTTCGGAGCAACTGATCCATTATTTGGATAACCTAAGAAAAAAATAATTTATTATTGAATTTTAAAAGGTAAACGCCTTTTTATATACTAACTATAAATACCTATATTAAACAACTACTACTTCGGAAGTATTCGAGTTTAAGTGAATAGTTCATTTTAGTGAAGTTTAGGGCAATTAAATTCAACTACATAATTTAGTACACTTTATGCGGCTTACACGTTTCTTTGAATTAATTTAATCAGACATTGTATTGCGACCGTTTTGTTGCCAAGTTTCGTCAGATTAAATTAATCAAAATAAACTTTATTGCTTTGAAATCAGTATCTTTATCTTTCAACTCATGTTTAATATATTTTTGCAATTTAAAGATATATTGTAAAACTCGAATTCCTCTGAATTTGAACAGAAGTCTACCAAAAGCAACTGAACTAATAAACGGTAGTAAAATAAGCTAAAATTGTAAGTAAACCGAGCATCATAAAACTGTTTTAATGAGCATCCAGCAGTAACATTATTAAAATTACTTCTATGCACATTAACACATTTGTTAAAGGTTCCTTTGAGTTAGTGATTAGTGAACTAACACGTTCCTCTTCTAAAAGTAGATGTTACTTAATTTATTGATGAACAAAAAAAAAAACAAACTATAAAACTCTAGTATTTGAATAAATGCAGTTTGACAACTCATAAAGCTCAAATCTTACGGTTCGTATGTATGAGTTTTACTTAATAACAAAAATTATACATTTAAACTACATATAGAACGATTTCGGGCATTAAGCTGCTGTTATTGTATGATTAAATGGCCGTTTTATTTGTAGTTAAAATGTATTATTTTTGCTGTCAAGTGTATCTTAATACTTATCGTACGAAGAGCCCAACAGTGGGATATTAAGTAACAAAAAAATTAACTAAAATAGCAATGTGTTATTATTAAGTATGACTATTGGAGTGTATCGTAAAGAGTAGGTACGTCACATTGGAGCAAGAACTTGTGTGACATTATTATAGCAAATTGTACGTGCGTCAATGGTTTGTGGAACTTAAATTATATGCATAATTTTGACTGAAAAGGCTAAGCTTTGATGATGTAAAAAGATTTATAGTTGTACAATTATAGCAAAATTGAATTACATTACGAAAAGGCTTATTTTCATGATTGCTAGACACGTAATAAAAAGTATACTAATCGATATTGTAGGCAACTATACAAACACACTCGAATCTAGGCCAAATGTCTATTCAGGGCAACCATTAGATTAACTACACATGTGAGCTTTTTTATGAAGGACATTTACACCGCATATAACGGACTGCGTTACGTTTAATGAAATTAAAATTAACACAAATATTTACATTGTGTTCTTTTATTAGCTCTTACTTAACCCTAGAAAGACGAGTAAATTCGCGATGAGTTAAAATAACTACAAATAACTGCTGTTAAACATTTAACACGCCTTTATTTTTAGTCAAATGACCGATCCTGTCTATTTAGTGTTAATCTAATATAATAAATGTTCTACAGTTGTTTTATTATAGAAAGAAGTTTCGTATCACCTATAGTCGGAGTGGGTGTCACGATGATGACATGCTTTGTGGTCAGTAACCCTAAATTACAAATTTAACTGAATGTGACTTACATTTAATGAGGACTACGGAGTCGTGTGGTTCACACTGCACCTGGGTGGCATTCATGGTCAGCAGGCCGCCGTTGGCGACGCTGCCCGCGACGCCACCCGCGCCGCTCGTTTCTCTAAAGACAATACAAATAGACACTATAAATTGCTGAATATAATTTAGATATAAAATATTTATAATAATGTTCATTTTTTTATTCAATTAATTTGTCACAGTAATTCGTCATGTGACTACATTTCGACTAATGCTAAAAATATGCAGTCCATGAGCAGAAATAACTGCTATTGCAGAAAAGGTATTACAAGTAGAAATTGCCTCAGTTATGCCGGCTTCATGAGACTATAATGATCACTCTTCATAATGATAGTTCTGCTTTTTTTCATTCATAAATCCTCCTCAATCAGATGCCTATTAAATTGAGCTTAAAGTTTGTTTACATTATATCTTCCGCAATGAAGTTTGGGATGAATTTGTTAATCATTAACTCCGTTATTATATTGCTCGTAAAATCAGTAGTTAGGTTATTTAACTGTAATGAATAAAAATGTAATAGGTACTTTAGACATGTAAATATATTAACTTCATCAACATTACCTACCACACCTAACAACTTTTGGATTAAAAACTAAACAATAGATATAATAATACACGTAACAAAAGATAAAACGTATTTATCAATGAATGGACTCGAAACAAAGCATTTTATCAGCATTTAACAACATAAAAATTCCATGTTCCTTAAGATTATGAGCTTAAATTTGATAATGTATGAAGAATGTTCAAAATTTAAATAATAACTTAGATTCGATTGGAATCGATTGTACCCTGTATTATTTATTAATCGTAGTCTGCACGTAGCCACATTCCACCTGGTTTTAATACGATCCATGAGTGGCACTAACCCTCTCTGTGTACCTAGCGGTTACAACTCAACTTTTAAATCAATTTTTGAATTTAATAGATAAAATATGATATATTAATAAGTACCTACATATGTATGTTTTTTTTTGTTTAAAATAGATATACAAAATTTCTGCGTGTTAATTCAACTAGAATTTCAAGCCGGAGTTTCATGTGAAATTAGCCATTCAAGATTCCAGTGCGAACAGCTTTGAAAGCTTTATAGGTTCTCAGAAAAACAGTGGACGGACGAATGGTTATCGTGCTATTTACTTTTCCAGGATTCCTATTAATATAGTTACTAGACTATGTTAGTTTAACTAGTTCTAATAAACATATTGTCTCGAGATTATTCGCAGAGATGATGACGAAACTGTTTGAATGTGAAATGTTATTATGTAGGTATATTATAAATAAGATACAAATAATAAAAATTGTCTCAAATGGCATTAATCTTTGTGTTGTTGTCTTAATGTCCATGGCACAGGGTATCTTGGTTTGGGGTCAGGACGACATTCATGCGTGTCAAGCAAGTTAGTAGATATTAATTTAAATTATATGTAACTATTAATTACCCAACATTACTACAGGCAGTGGTCGCTTCTAATCTTCGTGTACTGTTATCAAATTAATTAACAGCCTCAAGACTAGAATGTCGCAAGATTTATACAACAATCTTTGCTATACATTAAAGTCATATTTTAATACAACTTCGATAGATAAATGTATAACCACAAATGTTTTTAATTGAACATCGTAACTCCAGATAAATTTAAACTGGTTCACCCACTAATAACTACTCAAATAAACGTGCATAATACCAAATGAAGTTATGAATATTGCGGTCAGGGAACGACATTCTTAAAATCCTTAAAGATTAAAGTTAGTTACACCGAGAATTAATAACATAAACACGTCGTGGAGGTGCTAAATAAGTTCCTGCTTTGCTAGTTAGTGCTCATTATCTTGTCACTTGATTTAAGATATGAGTCTTATGTAGTTAAGACTAGTATTGCTTACTTTACGCATTTCCTGTGGGATAACTTTGATTGACCAACCACAATGAGTTAATGCTGGCACAACCACCCAGGTGCAACAGTATTATGATACCACAACAAACAATATACCTATATATGGTTGTCTTTTATCAAATTAATATAAATCAGTAATTTATGCGTTTCTTTAACCTACTGTTTGTAAAAAGTACTATTTTATAAGAACTATTTACCCAAACTGATTTGTATTGCTGTAATTTGTAAGTTAAAGAGAACAATTTAGGCGTAAACACAACACCTGTGCTTTAAAATTAGATAAACATCCCCTTCCCGTGGCGGCACGAACTACTTCAAAAATAGAACTCGTCAAATCCACAGACAAAACTTTTTTAAAGTTACGTATGTCTGCGGCGTAGGCACAGATGATAAAGTTTCGTTTCTCAGAACACGCGGCTGCATTTACAACATGGTTCATAAAGTTCTAAATTTAAAAATAATAAAATTATTATCGTTTTCTAAGGTAGCCATGGAATTAGGTACTCGTTCAAACAATTGTATTAGGACCTTGAATAAGTTCTCGCTGTTTTTTAAAAGATGGCATAGCTGCACTCTGTGCATGGAATTTCGTACGGTAACGCATCAGCTAAGTAGTACTATATGTAGCCTCAAATATAGTATAGATATAGTTTACCACAGTGTCAACAATGTGTTTATTTACCTACTGTGAAAATGTCTACTTTTGTGTCAAATAAAGTGTTTTTGCGGGAAATTTTATTGCACTGCTTTATTCAAAAGAAATCTGCAGCTGAAGCACACAGAATTGTTGTTGAGACAATGCTCTGTCGAATACGACATGCTGAGACTAGTTTAGGCGGTTGAAAATTATGATTTTGACGAAAGTTTGAAGACGTTGAATTGGAGGCGTTGCTTGATCAAGATCCATGTTAGGCGCTAGTAAAGCTCGGGAAAACATTGTAAGTAGATGCGTCAACAGTTTAAAAGCGTTAGGACTTCAGTTGATGCTGCTCTGCGAGCTCTGAAAGAAAACCGACCACTATACGAGCAGAGACACGACAAAGTGATTTCCTTATATGACGAACTAGTCCAAACTTACCTGGAAATGGTTCAATGGGAAGTTCTACCCCACCCGCTGTATTCACCACACATAGCCGCCTCCGATTACCACTTGTTTCAGTCGATGGTGCATGGTTTGAGCGAGCAGCGCTTCCATTCTTTCGAAGAAATCGAAAAATGGGTCGATTCATAGATTGCATCAAAAGATGAACAGTTTTTTCGACAGGGGATTCAATTACTGCCAGAAAGATGGGCGAAAGTGGTCTCTAACGATGGACAATACTTTGAGTAAAGTGATTGTAAGCCTTATATTTTAAATAAACTTTTTTAAAACAAAAAAAAACAGCGAGAATTTATTCAAGGTCCTAATATAAAACCTAATTTGTTAAAGCTAAATGACGGGTCAGTTACATAGATATTAGAAATAGTGTAAAAATCTATAGAAAATTGATGGGACAAGATAAAGCAATTGTTTTTAGACATAATATCTAATCTGTTATTCCTAAAATTCTTTAATCATATCTAAGAAATATAAAATAATACACTTATTCCATATCAGTAGGTATAATATGATATGGTTGAGATAATTTAATGAATCATGCAAACCAGTGCATGCATATTCCAGTCACCAAACACATATCTGTAAATTAATATTTGTCAAGAATCGAAGCATTGATTTTAATTCTGAATTTTTTAAACAATTTAGTATATTATTTAACATAAATTAATAGACTTAAAGTATTGAATGTTATGTCCTTATTTAAATAAAACAATATTTATTAAACATAGGTGAATATTCCAAAATAAAAAAAAGGTTATTAAATGATCTAAAAGATAAGAGTTATAAAATGATGTAATATCTTCATTGTCTATTATCATAAAACATTTAAATATTTCAACATTTAATCATATTGTAAATTACATAATTGTATATAAAATAAATTGTTACATTACATTCCAATCAAATATGATCTCTGATATTAAATGTAAAGATAAACTTGCAACATAATAATTTAAGGTCACTCTTTCACTGACATTGTTTCTGATGTGGTTACCTGACATAGTTCTCTTAAGCTGTAAGTCATTCTCGAGTCATTGACTCATAAAATTGGGTTAAGGGAAAGGTTTAGACTTATTATTTTCCTTTAAGGTCTCGACATCACTAACATAACGCTATAATTCTCCGAAGTCTTGATTTATTGTTAAACAAAGTAAAGTCAGAAGAAAGCGGTCATCACTGCGGCGATTCTTGACTTTTGACATTGGTCAACCGAAGTCGCGCTATTGGGTCAAAGTACAATGAACCTGAATGTGTTTTGTACTCACCGTAAAATGCTTATTGCAGGCACTTGACTTCCCTATGGAATGCGTGTAGGGCCCGCATTCGCTATGAGCGCATTACCCACGATTTTATGCAAGTTTCGAAAGTTACAGAAACCGGCCACGACAACAATCACTGACTACACCGCAGGGTGCACGAGTTCTCAACTTCACGGCAAATAATTGAAGAACAAAACAGAGCCACTGTAGTATTCACCGTTTTAACAACGAAATGCACTGAACATCCACAATTCTCGGGAGCGACACCTCGCAAAGTCATAACGACGCACAATCCGTCGTAGAACAGCGTTAATAACGAGTATTAAAGTATCTTTACACACGAGGTAGTCAAAATATAAAAAGTTTTATAAACAAATGTACAAAATAACAACTGCACTGCAAAATGTAAAAACACAAAACACGCAGCTAGTCGCTTCCTCTCATTCCGTCAGACTGCGGGTGTGCGGTGAGAGGGGGGGAGAGCGCCAACAACCGCGCGCCGCACCACCGACCGCCTTGCGCCCCTTCCGTCCGTTTTCGCTGCGTTCACTATTGGAGTGGGAGAGACGAGACCAAGAATGTGTACAATAACATTATCACCTGCAGCACGGATTGCATCGTAATAATCTGGCTGATTATAAGCTTTAATTGATCGCAATGATGTCTTGATTGGAATAATATAGATTAATATTTAATTTTAGTACTGTTCTACTTTAATGTAGGTAGATAGTTATTTTTATATCTAATTATTGTAATTATGTGAGGTTAATTATTTTATAGTTTTATTTGTAAATTAAAGAAGTAATTTATAGCATAACAAAAATAGTTCTCTATTCCAATTGGCATAGACTGATACCTACCTAATTTTAGGTTTTTTTAAACCTCAGTATTTTTTAGAATTTGTTTATTATCTAGAAATTTATAATAGGCCCTTAGTAGGGAAGTAGTTATGACAAAAACTCTCAACCTCACATAACGAACCGGCTTACGATAATGCCCGGCTGGCTACGTTCACCGGTCATTGAAGTGGACGAACGACTCGATTGGAACGCGCGTTGCGCCCCCGCTATATGGTAAATGTAAACAAGTGCAGCTGGTAATGTATAAAATCATGAAATGTGCACAACTAGTTGTTGCCCTTCAAGAATATGCAAATAGCTCGCACATTTTTGAAAATTCTTTTAGTGGTGTTGTACGCCATGACATACTTTCCATCGATTTACGTGAAAGTGATTTCTTTATTATTAACAACTTATCTGGAGGGGTTTAAAGCAGGTTCGCTTGTTTCTTTCATTATAAGCCGGATAAAGTTCTCTGCAATTACCAGCAGTTTGTCGGCAGATGAGTTAAGGTTTGGGAATGGGGTTGTAGAGATCGTGGGATGGCGTGTGAGGGAAAGTGGTATTGCGATGGGCATTCCTTTTCAATCACATAGTGATTTTCATGCATATAATTTCCATTACTTTGCCAGAACATTTTGTATAATTTATTGATGATTTTACGAGTTAAAACTATAGCTTCAGAACCTATTCGAGTAAAAGTGGTGAGATTATTTTCGAATTTTAATTATTGATTATATTTCTTTTCTCTTTATAATAAACAGTGAAATCTGATATTATACTATAGACATGTACCGAGAATACAGAGTATGAGTTAACCAGGTTTTTATGTAATATGATCATTAGAAGTTGATGGAAATGAAGTGCTTTTTAGTTAGTTAAAAACTCATGTCGCAACTGCAACTGGTTGGTTGCACATAAATCTAATTTTATTTACCCTATTTTGGTAAACGGAAGCAGGGTGCGGGTTGGGCGCGTCCTTGACAACGAGTACGAACTATTGGGACCGGAAACTATTTCTATGTGGGTGCTGTTTTTATTCTATTTCTTATAATACTCATATGCTCATATACTCTATAATTAAATGTCCGTAAAAATTGTTGCTTAATATGTGAATTCTAAGATATGTATTTCTCTTGTTCAGTGAAATAATTTAATAAGCCATGAAAACCATTATTCTGTTACTAAATACTGTACTAGGTTTTTAAATCTATTTATAGCTTATATATAATAGATAATTATAATTACGAAATTAATAGATTTGTTTGTAGCTTGATGAGTTGATAATATAAATAAATTATAAACATAAAAAATGCTTTTGAGATGGGTGCATAACGAAAACAAGCGATTCTATCTAATGAATCAATCAACAAAATTAAGCCACATAATAATAAACAATATTTTCGATACAGTTGTTCAGCATAAATTTATAATGCCTACATAAATCAAATGCTCTGAGTAATAAATTCAACAAACACTATTGGGTGTCTAACAAATGCATCAATCTATCGTCATAAACTACAATGTAATATTTTAGTTAACAAAATAGATTGTAAATGTAGACGGATATCCTTTCTATCCGCTTTATGGGCCCAAGGATAAATGTAAATAACGTATTGAATAATAAATTGTTGTCAAACAATTTGGGTTATTATTAATATTAAATTTATTGTGTGGTGTTTACTTTGAGAAGCCGATGACAATCTCCATATTTTAGCGTAGAAGATATTCCCCTATATGATGTCGTAACTCGTAAGTTTGTTCACGGACATTTAAGTGAAGTGCCAAGTCTTGTTATAACCATATGTATTTATACATACAAGTCGCATGCCTGACGCGCCTTGCTCAAAATATCGCGGCGTTCGGCGACTTCCGTCGATTCACCGACGAAACATCACTTGTCTTTGTGTCCATTGCTTTACGATTTATTACCTTTCACGTGTTTGTATTTAGTTATAGCTATTTAATGAACTCTTTAATTTAAAAAAATATATATTTTAGTATAGCCAAAATATTGCTATTTTATAATTCAAATTAAAGTTAGCAATTTCTTCTATTCCTTAGGGTGATTACCTAAAAAGTCTCTGTTAGTGTAAGTCTATATTTTTTTTATAAATTCAACATTTACATTATAAAAAACGCTAATGTAAAATGGAAACAATTATTTTTTCCATAACCTTTTTATACGATCATTGTCCTGAGTCAAACTACACCAGACGATGAGTTATCAGACACGCGGACAACTTGAGTGGCGGTGCTTTTGTTTTATCTTTCCCGACTCTTCAAAATATTAAAAAAAAGTTTAAACATCTGTCCGTATATATCTAACTTAAGCATTTATAAGTACCGCTTGTCTCAGATATCATAATCCAAAGCTTAGTGAAAAGTTAAACATAAAAAAAAACTTGAAAGGTATTCGTAATTATTTATCATGCATAATATGTTTTAAGTTCCGATGAGTGATCCATAATTATGTTTATCAAATTATTGATATGTTACATTACATCCTACTAACTCCTACGTACTCCTTTCACATGACAATTAATTAGGAAGTTGTTCGTCATTTTAGAAAGCTATTAGATGATATGAAGATAAACATTGAAAATGACTTCAGGCTATATTATTTCACTATAACTTTTTTATCACTCTTGCAAGAAACGGATCATCCATACAACGTTATTTCCGGACAAAATGTCGATATTAGAATTTAAATCACAAGTCACGTCATACGTCGTGACATTATTAATTATCATACAAACGTACAAGACTTAACACGAAGTCGACAAAATTATAATTTGAATTTTATGATTGCGATCGTGAATGTTAACGTCCAAAAAGGTACTAATTTTAAATGTTACTTCAGCTAATCAAAATGAGTGAATTTTTGTACTTTTAAATTTAGTAGAATGTTTTAAAAAAGCTACTTAATATTTAGTTATTGTTAGTATGAAGAAAATGATGTCATTTTTACGTTATTCAAGACCGACTTGCGACGCCGTAGCCTTGTACTTTACACTTATCGTCTGTAGATATGCCAATTGTTTGTTATTTCTATTTATATCTTTTTTATTTATATAGTTTTTTTCACCTCCAAAACGCATAGGCTCGCCTTATTTCCTTTTAGGCAATATCGATAAAATACTAGTATAACAATAACACAGGACCACTAGGCGTATGCTCCCGATGGAGATTCTAATCTTTCAATACCTTATCAAGCTGTAATTTCATTATACGTAGGTAGACGGATGATAGCACTAAAAACCGTGTGGTGAGTAGCGTGTGTCCTGGCAACCTGGATTGTTGATTCATCCTCTCAAGCCGGCATAGCGGATGCAAAGTACGGGTATTTCTCTTCGTCGTCTCTGCTCATGAACCACACTCTAATTTAATCACAAGCTGGACTATATAAAACAATTGGTTGCAACACCGAAGAGATTAGATAAAGTATTAAAACCACCATAGCACAACAACAGTAAAGAGCATAGAATAAAAACATAATTAAATTAAATAGAGCTATTAATAAGAGTGGTACAAAAGAGCATTCCGGGGAACATATTCAGACAAATCAGTGATCCAATTAAATGGGTATTAGCGAATGAATAGTTAGTAAATAGGTATCAATAGTCATTGTTGTTCTATGGTAGCACGCCCCATTAACTGAGGGCTTATCAGGGAGCCAGAATTACTAAGCGAGGGGCCGGAGGTCAATGGACTCTCACATGTTGAAGTTTGTCTCGTCAGGAATACGGTGAAAGTTATCAATGGGTCTCGATAAATTTAGAAAAATATTCGATAATGTGTATTTTTTTCTGTTGAACTTATTTGTTCTCATTAGTTTATTACATTATTGATAACAGACCAATATCTGGAATGCTATCTAGAACGGAAAATAGCAATTATAGTCTCGATATCGCAAAACAAATGATATTATAAGTAGATTAAAATAGATTCAAAATGAAGAAGAATATTTAAGACCTCAGTACTATTTATGCCCAAACATTTCATAACTGCTTGAAAATATTATAAATTATCCGATTAAAGTTTAATACAAACAAGAGCGTATAATTAGTTATAATATGTGTTGCTGATAATAATATGTAAAAATATTTATGATACTATGGAAATTACGATGCTTTCATAACGATGTCGTAATAGGTAGACCACTATCTACAAAGTCCGCGCTTGCATTACGCTAGTGTATGAAATGTATACCTATAATAATAAGCGTAGGGCAAAAGAGACAGCAGACCTATAATTTATAAACCTTTCAATTACCATACTATAGATCTTCAGGCCAACTCTTTTTATATACCGAACGGTCTGGTTAAATACTAGAATCAAGAAAATAATACGCATATAAAATAAATTATAGGCACACAAAAATATTGATAGAATGAAGAATAAACATCTGATATCGTGATCCTATGTGATAATGTAATCCGCCTGCTGTTACTCCCATGCGATTTATAATTCATCTCATTAGGCGCGGTGAAAACTTCTGCTTTCTTTATTCACCAACAAAAGACGAACGAAAGTTCAAACGTACAATGGTTGAACTCGATGACACTCTACAAGCTTATCGAAAAATCAAAAGCTGAATCACAAACTATTGAATTCTTCTAATTATTATAATTTTCGTAACCAAAAAAATTTGCCGGATAACAGGCCGGTCGTTGCGCAGTGAAAGTACACGTTTGTAATCATACGGTTTGGTTGTAAGACGCAAGTTCATTGCCTCGATTATGAGCGTTATTTAAAATTATAATATTATTGTAATCGCTTTTGCTTTCTTGCCCGATGAATGGCGAAGTCGCAGGTGGGTGTCGTAACAGCCGTAAGAGTGGACCTGCAGTCTGTTTTTTGCTGTGAACCGGTCTTTCACAGAATTTGGTGGTTTCGGCGACCATTGTTTTGCAAATGATTTTATCTGCCACCTGGTTAATTAAGAAAGATGATAATTATGATAAGTGGTAATTAAAATAAACATGAAGAGGAAATTAATGCAAATAAGTTACATAAAGCTTTGGGAGGTGCTACGTGTTTGGAATGATCGGATGCTCGTTGGATTTTTTAAACTTAGTCCAAATAAAGCGATCGTGTTGTAAACCGTACGGCTATATTGGCTCTGCATTGGTATTCAAAGCGCTTCACAAGTAAACTCACTCAATATAGGGCAAAGAGACATAGCTGTGCATCGTGAGACATTCCGTTACAAAGATTTTAGCGTCTTCATTGTTTTCTCAATATATTTTGAAATACAGTTAGGAAATCGAAAGCTTGTCCATATTAGTTAGGTATCGGTCAAATGCAATGAATTTGTGCACGAATTCCCTTGACCCGTTGGGAACAATAGCTGTGTCATGTTCTCTCATGATACCCATCTATATATATAAAACTCAAAGGTGACTGACTGACTGACTGACTTAGTGATCTATCAACGCACAGCCCAAACCACTGGACGGATCAGGCTGAAATTTGGCATGCAGGTAGATGTTATGACGTAGGCATCCGCTAAGAAAGGATTTTGATCAATTCCACCCTAAGGGGATAAAATAGGGGATGAAAGTTTGTATAAATCTTATTAGATTTATTTCGTTCATTATTACGCAGACGTAGTTGCGGGCAACAGCTAGTATAATATAAAGCTCGTGAATTTGTCAAAAATTGAAGCGATACACCTTATAACAATTGTCTTTAGGTTTACGCTTAATTACTTTTATTTTTAGCTATAGTATAGTAGTAGTAGTATAATATATAGTTACTACTGTTTCATAATTACAAATTCATCTTATGGCTTCATTTGTGTTCGATTTCTTTGAACGCAATTACATACTTGATCTTCAACATTTTAAATAATTTACATTCTTCGATTATTATGTAGGTATGTTGATGTTTTTAACTTTAAATGTTTATAATAATATGCGAATGCTTACACATGAGACATGCAATAACAGTAAAGATAACAAGGTTAACGGATCAAAACATCGCTGACGGCATTTTGAATGCATAAAATGATTTGTATCATAAAAGAATGTGTTGTTCACGTGTGTATATAACTACATTTTATTACATGATTGGAATAATAACAATAAAACGGCATTTAAATAATGGATAAGGCGTTTTATTTTTACACTCACGCCGTAAGAATCAGTTGTTCTGAGATCTACAATTAGGCGAGCTTTGTATTTTGTTCATGTATCTGCTGGTTCCATTTTAAAGACGTTCAGCCTCACATGTCGGACGAATCGACGCCCCTACCAACTATTATTTACACCGAATGTTATTGGCATGATCTACATAGAATATAAACATTAATCAAAATATACAAGATGTTCAGACAATGCCCATTGAACAATTAAACACAATGAATATACGAGTACCTACATCTATAGTTCATTGAGGGAAACAAAAAACGATGATTTTAATTTTTTTTATTAATAACATATATATATACATATAGGGCTAGGATATACCCACATAAATATACTTCTTGGATTAGGTATTGAGTAAATTAATAAATATTTTCTTAAGCATGACGTATGATTATTTTTAAATATTGCGTGAAACAAATTTTACTTTTTGTTTCTACGTATTTTGGCAACGTATTTACATTTTTGTTTTTATTGTCATGCAGGAATTATAAAGACAAAGATGTGCGGCATTTCATTATAATTAAAAAAATATTCAAGGTTATTCTAAGATAACAATAGACAGCTATTAATCGACCATAATGAGGCACACTAATTTTAATTCTGACTTCTATTTCATTATTATTTAATAATTTTACTTTATCACACAACATCACATAAAGCACAGTTAGCTAAAGTATTGATTTAATTCAATTTGAACGAAGATATTTGTAATATCAGCTTTTCACGACTCTCGACTTAACCCTTACGTCAAAGCTATAACAATAAAATTTAAAGACGTTTGCATAGAAGTAGTGCATTACGTTGTTGCGAGATAGCATCCTCATGCACGTCCTAGAGTTACGTAAACTGATTGTCTTTGGACCGGAGTGTTCCGTGTGGCTCAGTCATCCGGCTGCTTTGAGGCTCCAGGGCTGACGGCAAGTGCCTCCTAGAGATAACAACTCTTCCGTGGGTGAAAGTAAGCCAGGGGACTGTTCCATGCACGTATTGTTAGACGACGTCGGTCACGCTTCGCTAATTTGAATTCAAGCATGTTGTAATAGAATAATCTTGTTGATTGATAGACTTATTATATGATGATGAGGCCGCAGGAAAGTTTCCTTTGTGACAACTAACTGGTGGACATTGATAATTTATAAGAGATATGCAATAAATAGCAATAATATATTTGTTACTGCTATTTTTATATATTTATTTGCCATTGTAATTCGCTTACGTAAGTTTTGATTCTATTTGAATAAGTGAATTTTTATGTACATAATGTTGTTAATTTAAAAATACACAACCATAAATTATTTAAAGATCAATATCTATTTGCCCGTGAAGGTTAAATGTCAAATAATGTCGACTAATAAAATTGAATCAGCACGAAATGTGTATAAAACTAATTTTCTGCGATCATTAGTCGATGAAATAAATTAATGGTACATTAACAAATTATGCATACATAATTATCTACATTGCAATTAATGATCTTAGCTGACTACAGCAACGTGCTAAAAAATTAAAATTTTTCTTATAAATTACTATGACACGAAAGTACGCAGATTAGATCTCCATAAATAATTAAACATAGATGAGAAAAAAACTGGATTCAATTTTATGACTGATTAATCTAAGAGTTTAACTGCCAATTAAGGCTGAGAATTTTCACTTTTAGAAAACTTCTATCATTAATGGGGAATTAAATTTTGCTACAAACATTGAAAGTGAAAACTTATATGGTTTGTTATTGATATGCCAATTGATCATAAAGTTGCACCAAACGATGGATATGTATTGCGTTGTAGAGGCAGCTGATCTAAATACAGATAGAATGAAGACAAACTCTCACTGAGCAAATCGTTGGAGATTGACGTGCAAAAAGTTGTTAGCAAATGGGAGTTTTTGTTGCGGAGTCACGCGTCTGTAATACTATTTTCTTACCATTCTATAGCAAGGTCAGTAAAACCGGATGGTATTACAATATAGGACTTTCATCCTCGATGGTTGAAATCGAACGTCTGGATCGACGACAACTTTCTGCAGCTACTTTTTGTTCTGGTCGAAAGTTCAACATGAACCCTACATAATAGTACAGGTTCTGGAACTTTCCATTCTGATATAAGTTTATTTGCATTTGTTGCTTCACCATTATGGACGTACGTACCCCGAACGATAAGCAAAAAACTGAATCAATGATCTTTAATTAAACAATCTCGATACCATTGAAGGAAAGTTGTTACGACAGCCGGACAACTTGACTGGCTCGTTTAAGATAGACGTGTTACGTCAATATTATTAGTGGAGATGATAAATAAAGAATTTGAAACTGTGATATTTTTGGTCGAACGCGTGTTTTCAGTGAAACAAGTGTCAATAGGAAATAGGTAAATGTTAATAGAAAACATGTTAGCAACTAGTAAATTTGAATAACAGAAGCATTCAGACCTAGACAAACCTTTGATGGTGATGCTACCAGTAAGGCGACCTTAATTTTTCATCTGACACAAGTCTGAATTGAGTTACCGGCCCTTAATATGTAATTATTTATTCTTTCGTAATTGTTACATTTATTTACAAGTACGTTCGGTCTTAAATGATTGTTTTATGTAACCCAGGGCATGACTTAAACATTAGTGTTTGTTAGTATAAGAAATAAGACCTAATGTTAAAAGTCTCAGCACGTTCAGGGATAAAATCTTGGATTGCTAAACTAAATTGAGAAATATTTACTTAGAATTTCAAAGATGAACACGAGGATAGTGAGTGAAGGTCGTGTTTGTGATAAAATAAATTGAGTACAAAAATATACTGATTAAGACAATATTAATTCTAGGAACCTTGACACAATAACATTAACAAGCGGAACATTTAATTGAAAAGAATCGAGACCTAGACAAATGATACATAGAAGTGGACTACTTGTATGATGAATGGGTAGATTGAAAATTGTATTTAAATACAATGCATTATTTAATTTATCTATCGGAAACCAAATGTTAGGCGTCTCAAGCCCTGACATATTTTATTCTTTTACTTTCGAAATTTGTCACAGCGTTTTTTTGTTTTAAAGTACAGATTTAAACTCTACAAATATTTATACACTTTTTTAAGCATGATAAAGAGAAATAATCATGATATAATTATCATTACATTTGTAAGAAAAAAGAGAAAATAATACAAATGTTACAAAATATTTTATGATAGATAAACTTGGAAACAGTCCAGTCTAGCAAGATCTACAAACCTAGATAGCGCATATTCATCTCATCAAGACAAAGTGCAGTCATAGGACTACAAAATAAAATGTTGACTGATCGAAATAAATTAATAATAAATCAGCATAAGTTTTAATATACACCTTATTATGGTAATTTATTATATTTTATTCGCAATGATGCATTTTAAACGTATTTAATTATTATAAATTTATCGGTTAAGAACGTGGTGTCCTTAAAACAGATTCAACTTACCATAATACTGAAAGGTCATCAGTACCCTGATCACGCATGTCCCAGATCGCGAAAAATGGCACACGTGGGTGAGGTAGATGTGTCGAAACATATATTTTTTGTTTTGGTGCACTGTGGGAGCAAGACCCGGCAAGGTCGAGGTCAACGGTAAATTATTGTCATTGTCGGATTGCGTAAACGTCATTTGCATAGCAGTTACAACTCGTTTCGTACTTTAGCGATTGTGAATGAAGAGCGGAGCTGCCTTTTTGAGTATCACATAGGACGTTCTTTTTAATTGTATGGAGATTTTAATTGCTTTTATAAAACGTGTGATTTATAATTAAGCTATATTGTATTGTATGTTTAATTTAAACTTTCTGTGAAAAAGTATGTTAAGATCATATGAACATTATTGATTTTTCTTCTGTCTATTTTTTTCGCCGATGTTTTTTTTAGAAACTTTTGGTTAGATTGCTGTAAGTAGCAACAAGCGAAGACGAAGTTTAGTCTGTGCGTAACGAGAAAAGTCACTTCACAGTCCCTGCTTACCCCAGCGAGGGTAACTAAATGAGTAAATTTAATATGTATTAATTTTATATTTGAAGAATAATAGAGAGACTGGTAATGTTCTGCCGTTCCGGGGTAATAGTACAATCAGTTTTGAGTTTCGGGATCAGCTTGGAAGTAGTCGTGTGCATAGAATAAGAGATTATTTCATGTAACAAAATTGTATAATTTAAGATACAATAATGAAATGTACGCATATTCCTTGTTGTATCATAGTGCGTAATAAAAGGCAAAGATATCTCACAGAGTCGCTTTGTGCGAGCAATTTATAAATAGCAGATAGACTTATGAAATACTAGTAACACTTAGTCATTGGGATCTTTATGGTTGTTAATAAGTATCTGTCTTGTTTGCCTCAAGGCAATATTAATCTTAAAATCGTATGAATTATGCAATTGCGCGACACTAGATACTTTCGTTTTGTCATCGTTGCGATATATAACTTTCTTTCTTGACATCACATTATGAGCATTTGTAAATATTGGTTGTCAAAAATTCAATAATTTTTTAAATATAGATATTAAACGGTCGAACTAATTTGGAAGTCGTTTCTTACAATGACTTAATCCATTTTTAATAATAAGGGAAAACATAATATATAAAGTTATAGTGCTTGAATTGTTAAAGGAATAGTTTTTTTTTACTTTTGTGTGCGACATCGACGTCAATGATTGAATGCTAGTTCATAAATTTAACTCTAATAGCTTTGGCAAGGTTAATAGTAAAAATGTTTTCCGGAAAGTAATTGCTGCGGAAGCTGCGCTGGATAAGTATGCGTTTAGTGGATTATGAGTGAGTTTTGAAGGCAATGTCATTATGAGTTAAATTTACAAATTTAAAATGCGCCTTGAATACAATTGTAAGCAATGAACAACTTAACTAATTTTTTAAAATTATTATTTAGTATAGATCTGGCTAACATTTCATATAATGAGTTGTGTATTTTACACAATCGAGTGTTCGTCTCTGTCAATATCTCGGTCGATAACGCAACTTTGTTTTATGTACTTTGGCATCAATTGCAATATTAGCACATGTCATATACGGGTGAATAGATTTATATCAAATGTTTAAACTAAATTGTTAAAACAAACTGTTATAAATTGCACTGAATATGTTATTTTATTCACACAAATGTGCTAAATCTACTAGTTCTTATTTATTATACGGAAATATTGACAACGTTTTGTATATAATGTTCGTAATTTAGATGATATATATTCTACTTGATTGTTGAATAAATAAACAAAGATTGTTGGCATAAATTAATAGTTAAAGAAATTAACAACAAATCGTGCAAATATTCGCATAGAAATTTTTGAAATTCAAAAACAAGGCTTGATGAATTGTTACATTTATGAGTAGGATGATGTGATTTATTAATATAGTAACAAAATAAAATATAATTTATTATAGAAAGTTTTTTTCACTTTTTATTGTTTCTGATATTTGGGTCGTTTTTATTATTATAATTAGACGGATTACGATTTATAGTTTTATATTAGTTTTGATAGTCAAATACTTAAATTTATCATGTCAGTACGCACAATAAGCAATTTCATTATAAGAATTGTCAACATGCAACGCATTCATTATTATTGTTTCAAATATCTAGGTTGCAATGTTTGTAAATATGACATCTGCGAGCATTAAATTTTAGAATTCATAATCTGTTGAGTAAAGCAATTTAATATTTTAGTGAAAATTGTGTCATTATCTACAATTGTATTTGACATCGAAATGACCGTAAAAGATTCCAGTACAAAACTATAATAAAAAGTACAAAAAAATCATTAGTTATTTAGCAATGTATAAGTTACACACTATGACTGTTTGCATAGTTGTTTTAGTCTTATTAGGATCTTGGAATCTTGTTCGATAGGAAACGCATATTTCCATTGTTAACCGCTGGTGACATATTTGGTGACGTAAACGTTTAGGTATAGATCTTTATAGCATAGTTAACAAAACAAGGGGGCGGTGACGTGAGAGCTCGTGGGAAAGTGATATAGCAACGTTGGCTGTTGCAAGTGTAGGATAACAACAAATGTATTTATATATAGAACAAAATCGTTGTTAATTTAGACTTTATTTGAAGGTAATATGCATGAAAGGGTTTAAGTGTATAGCTAAGTATGTGTTGTTGTATCACAAAGCACGTGCATAAAACTAGCAAAGTGAGCTTTGAAAATAAACAGACCGAGAGCGATACATACATAGTTCGGGATATTACTTTACGAGCGTCTTTTGTTCAAAGAGGAAAGTTGGCTGAAGTACACAAAATATGATGCTTAGGTTAACAAAATGTTGAAGGTATTGTGTAACTAGCTGTTTGGCCCTACTTTTGTAACAGTTTTGTTTAGGTTAACATTTTTTATTACCTGGTTTCGCATCAGATTATCAGCAATCTCAGTGAGACTCTAAAGAACCACATAGTCTCTTTTTATGCTAATTCAACAAAATCAGTTCTCTCATTTAAATCTAATTTATATCAAAATCGCAAAGTACGTCTGTCTATTACTATATCTTAGCAACTAGCAACCGAACTCGCACGCGTGCCTTGTGTCATGCGTTTTTGAAATCTTCGACACCGCGCAACTAACTAATGTCATGAACAAAGTTTTAGGAATTATTATATTATGTTCATATAAATTATATTATCATATATAGGAAGCGATCATCGACCCTTTGCTTGAAGACAGAGGACATAGAATGCTAAGTGTAGTTCAAATATTATTTCTCGACAATCAAAACACGTTGTCAGTTGACTGTCGCAAAAACAACTTCTTTGAATAAATATAAGTACTTGTCTGTGACTTGCGAAAAAAAATTAATATTATTTTAATATTTATTTTTTTAACTTGCAACACATTATCTATTCACTACGGTGTAGGATTCCATCAAGTGATTTCATATGACAAATTGGTAGTTCCATGTACTCAGTTGAAACGTTGCACAAATCTCTCATAATGTACTATACATATATAATACGTATATTTAGAAGATTACTTATTACTATATGTTATGTTATGAAGCTATAACTGTTGGGTAATTGGAAAAAACTGAGAATTTCACGGGAAAATGACTGTGTAATCCGAAAATCGGTACCATAAAGTTACATAAAGCGGAAACTTATCTTAAATTGGCAGTATTTTCGAAACATGCCAGTAACAGCTCCATTTGCTTGATGTTTTGAGTCACGCGAACTAACTGACACAAAATTAAATTTTGCACGTGCTAATTACTCTTACGAATACGAAATCATATATGAAAATATTTCAAAGAATTATATAATATTGTTGTAATACCCAAACAAATTATTATCGTAGTTCAGTAATTCACTTCATCAATCAAGGGCACATTTAAGTTTGCAAAGAAATAAATAAAATCTAGACTTTTTAAGTCATTTTATTTTTAAGTGATTTCAAAATTAATTCCTTACATCCGGCCCCTTTATGCAATGTACAATTAACAAAAGTTAAATCGGAACGATTTCCTAATAAATTTGTTATTTTTACCACTAATTATTTACTTTCTACTAAGTCTTAAAGATTAGCATCGTCTCTTAAAACACCTACAGCTTGTACGTGCTAAGTTGCTTTTCTCCAAAGAAGTTCACTCTAATGTCTATGTTGAAATATATTAAACGCGTATCTATCCTGTAAATCCCACTTCAAATATGAGCGATAAACACAAGTTGCGTACAAAACCTAAGCTACAAGCGTATGACAATATCTCTTACAATGTTACCCAACGATAAGAAATTTTACGTTTTATGGTGGAAAATTTGTAAATTAGTAGTCGTTTATTGCTTTATGAAAGAGCTGCAGTGTGGGAGCATTTAGAGACCATTAAATCTTGTAAAACAAATGAAAGTTGAGAAAATTAAACAAAAAGTTGTATTGCTTAACTAATAAATGAACTGATGTGATATATTGTCACTTATTTATTCATGTTACCTCATACATAAATACATGGACTGATCCCAAACTAGGATACTCTTTACTATGAATAACAGAATAATATACACATCCATACTCAAAACAAACATTTACTTTTTTTATATAAACCATTTTTTTTTGTTCACACCAAGAATGTCACTGAGGTCGTCACATTAAAAATCTACCATAAAAAAACTCTTAAAAGAATCAATTTGAACTATGCCTATGGATTCGATACAGTTTTAATAATAAAGATATCAAGTCGAGAAGATAAAGTGGGGCGTATAAGAAATGATAGCCTCTACCAGCATCTCCAGTGTCAACTCCTTGGGTGGTCTTCTCGGTCTCAGGTCTTCGAAGTGTCTCAGCGAAAGTGTGTGAAGCTCATGCGAACGGACATAGGTTGGCTATGCAACCTTTTAAGATAATTTTAATTGTCAGTTGTCAATAAACATTATGGTGAATAGAAATCCCTCGTATCATTTTCAATAGGTTATGGGCCCAGTTAATGCTTATAAAAGTCTACGAGAGGAGCAGTTATAGTTAATAAGTGAAGTATATAAAAAGGGAAAACAAATAAACAAAAATTATGGAAAAATTTTGTGTCGATCGGTTTGATGGAAATGTGAATAATTTCCGTCAATGGAAGTTTCAAATAATTTGTGCACTCAAGGCAAAGGGTTTAGCGGCGCATATGAAAGTGAATGAAGAGCAAGAAAAGAATGAAGAATGGGTTAAGAATGACGCGACCGCAATGTTCATTTTAACACAGGCCTTAGATTACAAACAAATTAGTTTAATTGAGACCTGTGAGACAACGGCGGAGATCTTCGCAAAATTGGAGAATATTTATGAACATAAGTCTGAACTTAATTTATTATTAATGCAAGAAAAGTTCTACACGTACAAAATGTCACCCACGGATGATATCGCACAACATATTGCGAAAATTGAAAGTATGGTCAAACAACTAAACGAAAATGGAGAAACGGTCAGTGAAAAGGCCGTAATAACTAAAATAATCTCAACTTTACCAATAAAATATAGAAATTTTCGCCAAGCATGGCTCTCACTAAATCCGGCCATGCAAACCATTAGCAACCTAACATGCAGGCTCATTGATGAGGAGTTGAGCCTGAAAAATTTCGAAGATGAAGACAATTCTCTTTTCTACACACATGGAAATATAAGAAATTTCTGGTCTAATAAAGATGCAAATTATAAAGGTCAACAATCATCGACGTCAAGAGAAAATAGGTTTCTCTGCTATAACTGTAACAAAAGGGGGCATTTCGCCAGGGATTGTCGCGCACCGAAGAAGAACAACTATACGAAAGAAATGAAACCATCAGCATTCTACATAAACGACAGCAAGGTGGATAGCTACGATGAATGGATAATGGATAGTGGAGCGTCGGCACACATGACTTACAGAAGGGATTTTTTCAAAGAATTCACAGAATTTCCAGAAGGACACGAAACGGTAAAGTTGAGTAATCACAAAGTATTAAAGGTGAGAGGAAAAGGTATTATAGCAATTAAGAAATATGTAAATAACATGTGGTCTGATGGTGAACTCTCAGATGTATTATATGTACCGGAGTTAAAGAAAAATTTATTTTCTGAGGGCACAATCACTAGAAAAGGTTTCACTATTGTGAAAGAACATTGCAACGCGTACATTTATGAGAACGGCGTTCAAGTCGCAAATGCTGTATTAAAGTCAAATAATTTATATGAATTACTTTTTAAAACTGTAGTGTATCCAGAATGTAATCTAGTTAACAAAGCCAGCTGTGATCTAAAACTGTGGCACGAACGGCTTGGGCATTTAAACGTACAAAAAATTGTAAAAATGGGGAAAAATAAAACTATAAATATCGATACCACAAATATAGATACAAACCTTTTTTGTGAAGCTTGCATGTTAGGGAAACAATCTCGTTATGCGTTTGAAAGTTCTAAAAGAAATAATTTGTCACTTGGAACTTTAGTCTACAGTTATGTTTGTGGTCCGATGTCATGCTTGTCAATGTCAGGGGCTAGATATTTTGTAATTTTTAAAGATGCTGTTTCGGGTTTTAGTTATGTATATTTTATAAAACAGAAGTCAGACGTTTTAGAATGTTTTATACAATATAATAATATGGTTTATAACAAGTCTGGTCATTCTGTCAAAACTTTAGTTACGGATAACGGTGGTGAGTATATCAACGAACAATTTAAAGATTATTTAGTTAAAAAAGGTATTGAACATGAGCGTACGCTTCAACAAAATGACAGAGCTAAAAGAGACCTAAGGACAATCGTGGAGAGAGCTAGGTCTATGTTATATGCTCGAGGTCTTCCTTTATACCTTTGGACCGAAGCAGTCAGTACCGTTGTATATTTAATGAATAGAGTTACATCAAGTGAGGTCCCAGATATAACTCCATTTGAGCAATGGACAGGGGATAAGCCAGATTTAAGCTTTGTTAAGACTTTTGGATGCGTAGGATATGTACATATAGCAGCACAAAAACGATTAAAATTTGATAAGAAAGGTAAAAAAATGTTTTTTGTTGGAATGCAAGGAAATGCCAGAAATTACAAAATGTTTGATATTAATACAAGGAAAATAATAATTTCTAGAAATGTAATATTTAACGAGTTTGATGAACTTAATGTTTCAGAGCCAAATCACAATAAACAATTTTTAGAAATTGGAATTGATAGAATCGATTCTAAGAACGTCAATGAGATTGATGAACCTGTTATTGTAAATAATGATGAATTGAATAATGATGATGAATTAAACAATGAGAGTAGTGTTGAGGAGCAAACATTGGATGAGGTTAATGAAGGGGAGAATAATAAGACTAATCAAGGTGATAGTAGATACAATTTAAGGTCAAGAAATTTATTGAAAGAACAAGCCAATATGGTTGAAATCAATGAACCACTGACATTTACTGAGGCTCCTCAAATGGATGATTCCGATAAATGGCTAAGTACAACTAATGATAAGCTTAAGATTAAAAGGTCTAAACATATTGACATTAAATATAACTGTGTGAAGGAAAAAGTAAATTCTGAGGAGGTATTACTGGAATATATCAAACCAAGTGATCAACTGGCAGATTTGCTTATCAAGGCACTTCCCTCAACAACGTACAAACGTATCAGAGATCAAATATATGTCTTAGTTATTAATGATAAAAATAGGTAGTTAAGCTAATTAGATTGTTTCATTGTAACTCTTAGTTATTATTATTTTATCTGTTAGTTATGTTTAAATTGAGTTTAGTTATATTTTGTATTGAGAATGAATTTTGTTTTTTTGTGTGATATATTGTTAAAGTTATGTCAAGGAGATTATGCAATGTAATTTAAATTTAAAAGGTGCTTGTTTCGTTTTATCAACATACATTTATATATTTTGTCCTGAAATCCTACAGTATCTTTTATATTTATCATTTTATTCGACGAAATAAAACCGAAAACTTGTTAAAAGCGGGGAAACTTCATAATATATATACTAAACATTAGCGTATACTATTTGGCTTAGTTTATTTATACATTTGATCGTGTATTTATAATAAATATGACAAGAGCATGAAAAATGATATAAAACAACGCACCTCAAAATTAGAAACACTAATTAAAAGTTTTCAATAACATTTGGTATTATTAGTCTATTACGAGTCTAAACACATCTAAGAACAGTTCAAAAATAAATACTATACAAAAAAACGTGTCGATGAAATAAGTCTAATATTAAAAAAAAAAAAAATAGTCAAATATAAAATGTTTCAAAAAGTGTTTCCTTTTCTTAAAAAAGTCAGTCCAGTTTACTGAAGCCACATTCAGGAAAACAAAAGGAATCACAAACAAATTACCCTCACAAAAAAAACATCCAGCGAGACGATTTGCGTAATGAAGCTAGTAGACTAAATACTGTGCAGTACATAAATACTACAATCAAATATAATAGCAAATTAAAAAGCGTAGGTAAATAAAAGGATTGTATTAAAATCAAATTAATTTAAATATAGAAACACGTCGTATCATGAAGAGCACTAGTAACTAACTAAACGCCATCTGTCCGCTGGACTTATATCGACGTAATAACATTGCTTCTGATGTCGTCTGTATATGTAACTCAATGCACAACACTGTCTGTATAATAAATACATAACAGTGATTTTTTGACAGCAATTTGTTTGTAAAATTCGTCTCCCCAAATGAGGCATGAACAAATTTCGATGTAATACTGAATCGTGACATACAAATTTAAAGCTGTTCCAATCCTTTTGTTCTTTGAGCCCGAGTGCTGCGTACCAGTGATGTAGGGTCTAAAACTATTTAATATAGACGACACTTTATCACTGATATGAACTCGACCAAGAATTTGTAAGACTTCAATTTCTCTAACAGGTAGAGCTCGCTTTTGTTTTTCATGAATTACTTGAACGAATATTTAATTTAAAATAGTGTTTTTACATACAAAGAGTTATTGATAAATATATAAATAAATAGTCTAAAAACATTATTTCATCACAATATAGAGTTTTAAAAATAAACATGAACACCGATTAACCTTTTCTGTTTGTACATATTAAATTTGTGATCACTTCAGAAAGCATTGATTACCAGCGCTGTGTAATTTCTACATTTCGATTCAGCGCCGGTTATAGGGCTAGACACACTGTGTTAGCATATTATCACTTCGAAATGATCACAATTTATTATACGAATAAAAAAATAAATATATAACAATAATCGAAAAAAACTGATCATATTTTTATACGAGTAATTTATAAAAGTGAACAATGATTTCCGTAACCTACGAAAGAAGAAAAATTTGACTAGGGTATGGTTTATATTGTTAATGTCCGACTGGCTCGACATAGTTGGCCGGATAGAGGCCCACTCGGCCGTCCTTGCGTCCTTTACACCAACCCCTGCTCATCTTCATCTTCAGTTTTCACAAATCACCTGAAATTTGGGAAGAGATAAGCTAAAAATAATATATTTGACGTTGACGTGACTGTAAAGATTAAGTTATTTTATTTTTAAATATTATTGTTATGCATATAAATTCCGCTACTGACCACTAGATGGCGCTGTTTAGTTCATTATCTCACAATCTTCAGAATATATCCCCGGACGCGTGGACATACCTTGTCTAAAGCTAAGCTCGTCACTTTCAGCTCCAGTATAATCATACAACGCCCGCACTGGCACACCGGGCTCACCACTATCATGCAAAGCGCCACTCTCGTCATCCTCCCATTCCTCCTCCTCGAATGGATTGTCCTGCTTCCCAGACTCTTTGGCCGGTGATGACTTGTTGGATTTAGGTGCAGATGCTGTACCGTTCCTGGAATTAATGATTTTCTTTAATTCTATATTTGTGTTTTAACATTAACTACAACACTACTGATAACTACATCACCCAGTTTGATACTCGGGTTTTAAATTACGTTTCTGAAACTTAGGCCTTCTATGTAATACTTGTTTTGATATAACATAAAATAAAATACTTTTTAACGGACGACAAAAGCGTTCATTTTAATGATGCTTGAATAGCAAAAACTAATACAAATAATAAACGCAACTTTTGTCATTATAGTGAGAGCGTAGTAAGTTCACCTATGAAACTAACAAGTATTAAACAACTAACGCAAACGTGGGGGCTTCGAGTAATTGAAACTTGTTATGATCCATCATCGCATCTGGTGCCATGCACATTCAAATAAGATGTTTTATTACCCAATCGGGACGCACTGCAGAATATCTCCAATTTCTCTATGCTATTAAATATTAATAAAACGTTAACTGAGCAATTTAAATACCAATTCCACTATATAATACTGAAACGATGTACTCGTCTGTGATTGGTCAGCTATAAAACAAGATAAACTTCACAACGTACAACGTTCTTAGGACAGAATATAAAAGTGGAATTAAACCCGTCAATTTTGTTCGTCGTAAAAAATATCCAGTTTAAAACATAATTAATATTAATTTAAAATTATTTTATAATTTAATGTAGAAATAATCATAATACTAACGTGACAGTAATAGGTGCG